>CP092870.1:57655056-57843851 GCA_030710605.1 Cordylochernes scorpioides
TAATGTTCTTGGGTGTGTAAAGCTGCTCTTCTGGGTCAATTTTCTGTTGTTGTTGTCGTGTCCAAAGAAAAGCCTTAGATGTCTCCAACATCTCTATCACAGCAGTCGTAATGTACCTCTATCTTAGGTGTGTAAAGCTGCTGCTCTGGGTCCATGTCAATTTTCTGCAAGGCTGCGGCCATAGCTGGACATGAGAATATGTGGGTAGGTGTTAGTTCCACACCAGGACAGTTGTTACAAGTCCTATAGGTTCTTATGCCATCTGGATGTATTGCCATTCCTTTGTCCATTCTCCCCCGCCACAGTCATTAGAAGCCACTTGTATTGGATTCTGATTTTATCTATGAGGCTTTATTCCTCCGATTTATATGTCCATAGCTTTATAATTATGTATTCTATAGAAACTTGAATGAAAATTCTTGTGAAGATTGGGATAGGAATGAGTCCTGATAAATGTAATCAACAACAACAGCTTTATTAGGACATTATCCGTCCTGTAAGGACTCGCCATACATCATCTTCATGAAGAAAGGGGGGGAAAAACATAAACAAAGGAGAGAAGGGAAAATGAAATCAAAGTATTCAACATAAATATACAAATTAACTATGGAAGAGGAAATTGTTCTGTAATTTTAGTTCTTAGAGAATTCATTCTCCCCCGTTACAGTCATTAGAAGCCACTTGGACTAATTGGATTCTGAACTTATCTATGAGGCTTTATTCCTCTGATTTATATGTCCACTGCTTACATGTATGTATGCAATTTCCTGACGTTGAGCATCTGTTAGCGTATGCTTCTCCAAATTTCCAAATAAAACATTGACAAGAAAAGAACTAGTATTTTATAGGTAACAAAGATTAGTCAAATTTCATTAAGTTTTATTTTCTAAATTAGGCAATTTAAACAATTTTATTGATCCTTCTAAACATTTGTTACAGAGATGGGGAAATATATAATAAAATAGTAAATAAAGGGTAGATAAAATGTAGGGAAATATATACAGTTGTGTATGTGTATAAATTTCTTCAGTAAGGAAGGTTTCCCCACCATGAGAGTGTTCTCCTCCAGACAAGGTCTTCACTCCTCAGTTCCACGACGAGGAAGTACTTATAGATGTGTGTCTTGGCAGACGTCTTTTCTAAATTAGAGAGTATATGTAATTAGTGAAAATATTTAGTTCACAATGATTAATTTATTCTGTAATGATCAAAAAAGTTTCAAATTTGGAATATTTTATACGCCTTGAAATTCAAAAATGTCACAGAGAACGTAGAATTTGACATTGAAAATATGCAAAATTGTTAGAAGCTGAACATTCATTAAGTGAATTTTATTTAATAAATCATATTGTAATCAACATTAACCAATATAATTCACACTGTATTCTTTTATTTCCAAAAAAATAGTTTCAAATTTTGAATATTCCATAGGCCTTTCAAGGCCAGGATGTCCATATTCCAGGATGTCACAGAGAACGTAGAATTTGACATTGAGAATATATAAAATTGCAAGGTAGGTAAACTTCCATTAATTCAGTTTTATTTGATAAATCAGACAATGCAATTCATGAACATATTTGATTCACACTTTATTCTTTTCTATCCAAAAAAAAAAATTCAAATTTGGAATATTTTTTAGCCCTTGAAAATCCAGGATGCCACAGAGAAGGTAGAATTTGACATAGAAAATATGGAAAATTTCAAGGTAGGTAAACTTCCATTAATTCAATTTTATTTACTAAATCATCTAGCAATCAACATTAACCAATTTAATTCACAAATAATATGATGTCCAAGAAAAAAGTTTCAAATTTGGCATATTCTATGCGCAGCGAAATTCCATTACATCATCGAAACGTAGAATTTGACATATAAAATGCGCAAAATTGCAAGAAAAAGGTAAACTTATATTAAATTAATTATATTGATCGAAGTATATATTTGATAAACATATTTAATTCAACCTTTTCAAATTATTCTGTGATGTTTAAAAAAAAAGTTTCAAATTCGAAATATTCTATGAACGTTGAATTTGACAACGAGAATATGCAAAATTGCTGAAACAGAGTATACAATAGGCGAACATATTCAAATCACCCTGTTCAATTTATTATAACAACAAAAAGCTTTATTAAGACCTTTCAGTCTTATACAGATTCTCCAAACACAGAAATGTAGGGTACATACAGGAATAACAGTAATAGTACCAGTAATCAACAACAACAAAAAGCTTATTAAGACCTTTTAGTCTTATACAGATTCTCCAAGCACAGAAATGTAGGGTACATACAGGAATAACAGTAATAGTACCAGTAATCAACAACAACAAAAAGCTTTATTAAGACCTTTTAGTCTTATACAGATTCTCCAAACACAGAAATGTAGGATACATACAGGAATAACAGTAATAGTACCAGTAATCAGCAACAACAAAAAGCTTTATTAAGACCTTTCAATCTTATACAGATTCTCCAAACTTACGAACTTTTGGGACAACTTGGTAATATTGGTAACCTTGGTAAAATTATAACAGAATTCTTATAGAAGAATGATTTAATCTCTGATGTTCTATATCAAAGGTGGTCAATCAGCAGGTGGGCAAAGTTTCAGAATTACAAATTTGTCCCAAAAGTTCGTAAAAACTTGAAAAATATAAATCATAATATGTTCACGAACTTTTGGGATAACCTTATACAAAAATCAACGCCCTTTTCAAGTTATTCTGCAATGTATAAAATTGGAGAATATTTGACCATATAGTCACCTAAATTCGAACTCGACTTGGACAGTTCGTTCCAAATTGTACATATACAACAACGTTCCAAGAGTACATGTACCATCAAAAAAGGACGAAAACTGAGAAAACCATACAGAAAGAACATAAGTATTTGTGGCAATGAGGCAATTTTGAGAACATTTGTCCATATAATCACCTAAAGTCGAACTCGTTCCAAATTGTACATGTACAACAACGTTTCAATAATACATTTACCATCCAAAAAGGATGAAAACTGAGGAACCCATATAGAAACAAGGTAAGAAATTGATTCATTGGAATAATTGAAGAATATTTGTCCATATAGTCAACAAAACTTTGGGATAATATTATACAAAAATCATATAACGTTCTTTTCAATTCTGTGATGTATAAAAGAAATTTACAAATCCGGTCTATTGAGACTTTTGTGATAACCTTATACAAAAATCATATATCGTTCTTCTCAATTCTGTGACGTATAAAATTGGAGAATATTTGACCATATAATCACCTAAATTCGAACTCGACTTGGACAGATCGTTCCAAATTATACATATACAACAACGTTCCAAGAGTACATGTACCATCCAAAAAGGACGAAAACTGAGAAAACATTACAAAAATAAGGTAAGTAATTGTGCCAATGGAGTAATTGAAGAATATTTGTCCGTATAATCAAAAATAATTTGAGATAATCTTATACAAAAATCATATAATGCTCTTCTCAATTCAGTGATGTATAAAAGAAATTTTCAAATCCGGTCTATTGAGACTTTTGGGATAACCTTATACAAAAATCATATAACGCCTTTTACAAGTTATTCTGTGACGTATAAAATTGGAAAATATTTGGCCATATAGTCACCTAAATTCGAACTCGATTCGGATACATTGTTCCAAATAGTACATGTACAACAACGTTCCAAGAGTACATGTACCATCCAAAAAGGACGAAAACTGAGAAAACAATACAGAAATAAGGTAAGTAATTGTGCTAATGGAGTAATTGAAGAATATTTGTCCGTATAATAAAAAAAATTGGTATAATCTTATACAAAAATCATATAATGCTCTTCTCAATTCTGTGATGTAGAAAAGAAGGTAATCTGGTATCTATTCGATCGGCCCTGATGAGACAAAACAGCCGAAGTTGGGCGGCCATGCCAGTCGAGGGCAATGGCGTGTAGAGGAAGGAGGGAGGCAGTCAACCTGAAGCCGCAGGGGAAGGGCGGTCGCTGGGGGAAGGAGACCCTGGAGGGTGAGCAGCAATGGCGGCTACATCACGTGCCTACCACCTGGGCCGTTGGGAAACAACCCCGGCTGTCTCTACCGCTGGAAGTGCGAGTGCTATTTAGGGCTAGAGCTCCGGTGACGGCCTTGTTGAGTACAGCCTTGTGAAACCTTTATTGCTCCATTCTAGTACATTTTCTTACCTTATTCCTGTATGGTTTCCTCAGTTTATACCATGTTTGGATGGTACATGTATTATTGGAACGTTGTTGTACATGTACAATTTGGAATGAGTTCGACTTTTGGTGACTATATGGACAAACATTCTCAAAATTGCTCCATTGGAACAATTACTTACCTTATTTCTGTATGGTTTTCTCAGTTTATACCATGTTTGGATGGTACATGTATTATTGGAACGTTGTTGTGCATGTACAATTTGGAACGAGTTCGACTTTTGGTGACTATATGGACAAATGTTCTCAAAATTGCCACATTGGCACAATTACTTACCTTATTTCTGTATGGTTTACTCAGTTTATACCTTGTTTGGATGGTACATGTATTATTGGAACGTTGTTGTGCATGTACAATTTGGAACGAGTTCGACTTTTGGTGACTTTATGGACAAATGTGCTCAAAATTGCCACATTGGCACAATTACTTACCTTATTTCTGTATGGTTTTCTCAGTTTATACCTTGTTTGGATGGTACATGTATTTTTGAAACGTTGTTGTGCATGTACAATTTGGAACGAGTTCGACTTTTGGTGACTATATGGACAAATGTTCTCAAAATTGCCACATTGGCACAATTACTTACCTTATTTCTGTATGGTTTACTCAGTTTATACCTTGTTTGGATGGTACATGTATTATTGGAACGTTGTTGTGCATGTACAATTTGGAACGAGTTCGACTTTTGGTGACTTTATGGACAAATGTTCTCAAAATTGCCACATTGGCACAATTACTTACCTTATTTCTGTATGGTTTTCTCAGTTTATACCTTGTTTGGATGGTACATGTATTTTTGAAACGTTGTTCCTCATGTACAATTTGGAACGAGTTCGAATTTTGGTGACTATATGGACAAATATTCTCAAATTGCTCTACAAGTACATACAGGTTTATATTGATAAAAAAAAAATAAAAAAGGATAAGTAAAAAGAGATAAAAGAAAAAAGCAAATAGAAAAAGATGAGGGTCTTGGCAGACGCCAGGATGGCCAGGGTGTCATCATCCAGGCCTCGCCATGCAGTCAGGGGGCCCGCTGGAAGGTAGTGCAGGCGTCCCGGACGAGAGACCAGATTGACAATCATAGACAATTTTGACAATTAAAATAATTTTATTGACATCTTGTCAATACATTCAAAGTACACAGTCTTCACTATTTAAAAAGATAATATACATTATATACACTATGTACAATGAATATGGCGCCTCTGCCAGCGCTGCAGAGTTTGGTGGAGAATCGCCAGTGGGTCTCCTGCGACACGACGCATTTCGCGATCTACGAAGAATACGTAGATCGCGTACTTCGCCGTTGAGGTGATGGTGTGGTCATCGAGACCAACTGGAAAGTCATAGATATAATGAGATAACTTGAATTTGGTTGAAGAGTGGGATTTGTTGCCTCAAGAACTCTTTAATTGCCTAAAAAACACATCCATCTTACTTTGGTAAAACTTAACCATATTTTTAGGATGAATGCAATGATGTTTGATCAAGGTCTTTGGTTTATATAAATTCTACAAGGCCGTAGTGTCAATGTTCGGTGGAGATTAATAGAATCGCCGAATGTCGTGGTCCATTTGGATAAGGAAAGTGAAGACTAGAACGAAGACACTCGTCTTTTCAGTGATACGTTAACCATGATGTATGTACGAAGGAACGTGTGGCCATTGGACATGTGTCGGACCTGGAGGCTGTTGTTGGGTTCTGTGCTGTCTGGAGTATAGGAGCTCTATCTATTATTCCTTTCTTACTGTGGTGAATCTGTATAAGACTGGTGGTCTTAATAAAGCTCTATGTGTGTATTCTGTTATAACGTCGGACCTGGAGGCTGTTGTTGGGTTCTGTGCTGCCTGGAGTATAGGAGCTCCATCTATGCTTCCTTCCTGTGGTGAATATGTATAAGACCGGTGTTCTTAATAAAGCTGTATGTGTATTCTGTTATAACGTCGGACCTGGAGGCTGTTGTTGGGTTCTATGCTGACTGGAGAATAGGAGCTCCATCTATGCTTCCTTCCTGTGGTGAATCTGTATAAGACTGGTGGTCTTAATAAAGCTGTATGTGTGTATTCTGTTATAACGTCGGACCTGGAGGCTGTTGTTGGGTTCTGTGCTGACTGGAGTATAGGAGCTCCATCTATGCTTCCTTCCTGTGGTGAATCTATATAAGACTGGTTGTGTATTAATAAAGCTGTATGTGTGTATTCTGTTATAACGTCGGACCTGGAGGCTGTTGTTGGGTTCTGTGCTGACTGGAGTATAGGAGCTCCATCTATGCTTCCTTCCTGTGGTGAATCTATATAAGACTGGTTGTGTATTAATAAAGCTGTGTTGTTGTTGTTGCTTATTCCTCAAGTCGTTTAAACGATTTCCATTAGGTTCCATTGTCTCAGCTTTGTAGACATCATGGTGAAGGAAAGAGGGGTGCTGTTGGTCTGAAGACCTGGAAGTACCACTCAGTGTTAACTTTGTGGTGAATCTGTAAAAGACCGGTGGTCTTAATAAAGCTTTGTTGCTGTTGTAATTGCCTGATAAACAACATGAAATATCGTTGTGACAGCTGTTCAGCTGTTAGAGACAACCACACACTCTATTAAGTAATCATATATTGGTCAACATCTACATAACTTATGGACTAATTAACATAAATTTGCATAACTTTGTAAAAAAATCAACAATAAATGTTTGTCAACTTTATTTGTCATAGTTTTATCTATCCACCTACAAATTTTCGTTCAAAAAAATTCCATATATTTTGAAAAAACTAACATTAAGTTTGAGTCAAAAGGCGATCTATCAATTAAGTTTTTATAAAAGGGCGTACCTGGATCTGTAAAGAAAAAAAATGCAATAATGCAAATGTGCAATAAATTGATAGAGAGAACAATCTCTTGAAATATTTTGAGATTTTTTTTCTTTATAGATCCAGGTACGCTCTTTTATATAAACATAATATTAAGTTTCACCGCATAAGTTTCTTTTCTGTGAAAAATCAATATTTATTTCAAAGAGAAATATTTACTATTTCTAACTTTTTTGGATGAAGTATGAAAGGGTGAAAATATGAAGAGTAATGGCGAACGGAAAATAAAAGTGTCCAGGGGCGGGAATCGAACCCACAACCTTCCGCTTACCGGGTTTTTGTGGGTTCGATTCCCGCCCCTGGACACTTTTATTTTTCCGTTCGCCATTACTCTTCACATTTTCACCCTTTCATACTTCATCCAAAAAAGTTAGAAATAGTAAATATTTCTCTTTGAAATAAATATTGATTTTTCACAGAAAAGAAACTTATGCGGTGAAACTTTAAGTGTTGTTTTATAATCATACGCCGCAGTCCTTTATAATATAATATAATATTAAGTGTTTGTTACCTTAATATTAGAAACACCAGTGTATAAAAGAATAATTACAATAACGATAATTATCTTGTAGTTTTATTCTTTTTAATAAAGGCGAAGCAGGGTGAAGATAGAATAACGAATTCTTTTAAAATACAACATTAGGCTTCAAGGGAAAAGTTTCTTTCTTACAAATATTTTATTTATTTTTACGCTTTAATGCTTGCTACTAGATATCACAAGAGGGGTAGAAGATCAGGCAGAATTGTCGGTATACGAAGCAACATTCAAGAAAACATAGAAGAAGTCTTCTTTCTTATCTCCACTCAATCATATTAGGGTATCAAGTTGTGACCCTTGATGGTGGCTGTTTGACAACCATCATGACTGGGCGAAGTATAATGTGTCTACCTTTGTCATTGAGACTGGGAGCACTACTCAGTGGCAGGCCGACTTAGCTCTAAAAGAAATGGCCGCCTCTGACATGAGGAACAGATGCCATGTGCAGCCGCTCCTAACATGGAGTACAAACGCTGCTCATCCTGTATCCCTGGATTAGGAGTCCTTACAGGGTACTATCAGCATGGCCAGCTGAGCCCAGGTTTTTTTGTGAGCTTGTTACTGCTCCCCCTCCTCCTTTTTCATCCGGGCTTGGGTCCGGCAAAGGCGGAGTTATAGAATCTATATAAGGATCTAATAGGATCGATTGAAGAGGTGGAAATAGGGAGTTACTGAATTGTCGTCTGCTTTATAATTCCTTCTAAAATAAAGTTATGTATTCTTTTGGCACATATGCCCCCAAATGAATATTATATGACACATTGTGATAATCTTATGATCAGAATAGAATAAAAAAATAACGAAGGATATGCAATAATGTTTTTTTTTTCTTAGCCCTAGTACACGCTGTACAGGCCATTATAATCATGGTGGATAGAAATAGGTGACTACTTTTACTGTAAGTACACCACATGTCTACACATGCGAAAAGCAGTTCGACTTTGCACCTACAAATGTTCCAGAGCCCTGTTTGGTTACTTGTACTCGCTGGTGAGGTTAATGGACTTTTGCAAGAATCGGGGGCCATTGAGCTTCTTTTTAATAAGAAAAAAAAAGTGCTCAATGCGGGAATCGAACCCGGGTCGTAGCGGTTGAATACCAACGGTTTAGACCATCCTTCCATTGACCCCCCTTCATTTATTTCTAAATATCTCTAACTTTCAGGTAAGAAATCCCTTCTGCAGGAGAAAATATTTATATTGAACTACCAATAGAATAAGAAATCAAATCAAATAAAATACTTCGGGTTTTTGCAGTTATTTGAATGCAGAATCCAAATATTGTGAAGCAACTACGAGAAGCTATTAAAGAGAAGAGGAAAGTTGTCCAGGAAGATTGTTTACCATCAAGACAATGCTCCGAGTCGCTGCAAGCCATGGCTGCTATTTATGATTCTGGCTTTGAACCTTTACCACATGCGTACGCTCCAGGAGCCCGGGTTGCCTCTATTTTCTCTCATGCATCCTATTCACCATATATAGCTCCGTCTGACTTCCACCTATTTCCTCGTTTGAAAAAATCACTTTCTGGCATTCATTTTAGGTCAGATGAAGAGGTCATTGATGCTGTAACCTCATTTTTTGAGTCACTTGAAACATCGTTCTTTTTGGAGGACATAAAAGCATTAGAACATCGCTGGAAAAGTGTATAGACCTTAAAGGGGATTATGTTGAAAAATAAATCATAATCATTTTTTTAGGCATTTTCTTTATATGTCGGGCCACCGACTTATGGGACACCCCTCGTATGAATAAAAAAAAAATCCAATGCAAGAGAAAAGAATATCAGATGTAATTATAAAATCAAACGAAATTACTCAAGATAACCATAAATATAGACACTTTTTATTAAATGAGATTCAATTATATAAAATAAAAGCCATGAAAACAGGAAATATCTTACCAAAACTGAAGTAAATATTAATGAAAACCTAATTGAGTTAAAAATATAACATTTAATTGCTTCCTTGTTAGTATAATTTTCTTCTCTGTAAAATGCTATAAGGTAAAATTAGCTGAACAAAGGATAAAACCGAATACACACACACACACAAAAGCCTTTATTAAGACACACAGGTCTTACAGAGGATTCTCCTTGGGGTTACAAAACGGAGAAAGTGGGAAATAAAAATGGTGAAAGAATATATACATATGGTAAATATATACAGATTATAAGAAAGAATAAAGAAATAAGAAGAATTAAAAAAAAAAAAATAAATAAATAAAAAAACCGAATACTTTGATTTTCTTTTCATTTTCCCTTCTCTCCTTTGTTTATGTTTCTTTTTTTTTTTTTTTTTTCTCCATGAAAATGAAGTATGGCGAGTCCTTACAGAACGGAAATGTCCTAATAAATCTGTTGTGGTTGTTAGGTTAAAATCGATGTTTTTATGTTTTTTGAATATCGTCTGATCGCATTTAATCTGTTGGTATATAAGAGTCGTTGGACAAGTAGGTAACACCCTCGATTCCTGACAGCCATGAACTGGGATTGTATCCCACGTTAACATTTTGCATAATATGTGAATAACCTTCATATATTATTCATTGTTGTAAATATCATAAACTAGGTTGCTCTTGTTGAGCGGTACCTAGTGATTTTGGAACAAGGACAAGAGTTACTAGCATAGAAGCAGGGGTCAGTAACCTGCATCTCACCAGCCACAACACAGCTCTCTTTGGATCTGAACTGCGTGTAGTACTCACATTAATACAAATTTGCTCGATGCAATACCTTGTAATTATATGTATGTACCTATACACGTATACACACCTATACACCTATATAACCTATACACGCCTACATAACGTACACGCTTGTTCGGCGGTACATATACTAAAATTGGAACGATACAGAGAAGATTAGTATGGCCCCTGCGCAAGGATGACACGCAAAATCGTGAAGCGTTCTACAGACCTATAAGAGATTATGTCCATGGGTTCTCTAAACAGCCTTGAGCTCTCTTCATTAGAAAAGGCAGGTTATAACCCAAAGTAATCCAATACAAAAAGTCAGTGACGAGTGGATAACACCCTCGATTCCCGACAACCATGAACCGGGATTGAATCCCACGTTAACATTTTGTTTAATATGTGAATAACATCTTCACATAATATTCATTGTTGTAAATATCATAAATTAGGTTGTTATTTTTGAGTGGTACCTAATATAGTGATTTTGGAACAAGATGAAAGAACGTAGAAGAGTCGGTGGACAAGTGAGTAACACCCTCGATTCCCGACAGCCATGAACCAGGATAGAATTCCGCATTAGACACTTTGTTTTAATATGTGAATAACCTTCATATATTATTCATTCTTGCAAATATTATAAATTAGGTTGTTCTTTTTGAGCGGTACCTAATATAGTGATTTTGGAACCTTGAGAGGAGCAAGTTAATTAAACGTTTAGTTTATTTTTGCTCCACTAGATGGCGCTCTGCCATCTAAAAATCACATGTGCTCGTGGACAGGATATGCTCTCTTTATATTATTCATTGTTGTAAATATCATAAACTAAGTTGTTCTTTTTGAGTGGTACCTAATGATTTTGGAACAAGAACAAGAATCTGTTGGTTAATTGTGTCTTTTGGTCAACTTTATAGATCTACTTATATATTTGCCTTATTCTGTCTGTTTGTTTGTCTGAAGCTCACGGATGGGATTTTTCATAACCATCGGTGGTTCAGTGGTAGAATGCTCGCCTGCCACGCGGGCGGCCCGGGTTCGATTCCCGGCCGATGCATTTTTTTTTTTTCAATTTTTAAAACTCATTTATATATTATACAAGAATGACATCCACGGCGCCAATTTATAATTGTAACGAATAGTATTTGAATAAAAGCATTTAATCGGGTAAAACCCGTGCGTTGCCCGGGTCATTCGTATATAATAATTGTATAAACGAATGCAAGACAAAATCACCGCGAATGTTTCTTTTTTTTTTTAAGGCAATTTCTTTTTAAGGCAATTATCGTTATTTATCCTGAGCTACGCAGAAAGGAAGCCACCAAGAAAATGTACCAAAAACTCTTGGATTCACCCGACCTCGAAATTAACCCTATCCTACAGTCTCCCCCAAAACATAGACTAAAATCAAGGAAGCCGATATGGTCCAGAGAAAACCAACTTCTCTCCCAAAATTTTAATATCTCAGAAGCATGGACAAATTCCTGGATCAGCTCCGATATCCCAAACAAGAACCTCATCACAAGCCCAAGTGTCAAGATCCCAGGTTTTTCCCTCCCTCGACGAGAATGGGTGCTTCTAAACCGCTTTAGGACAGGTCAGGGAAGGTGTGCAGAGCTGATGAAGTTATGGGGCTACACCAAAGATCCAAATTGTGCCTGCAACGTCCCACAATCAATGTCCCATATACTAGATGACTGCCCGCTGTACAAATTTAATGGAGGAATCTCCAATCTCCATTCTGTCACCCCGGAAGCCCTGAACTGGCTGAAGGCCTTGCCTCTCAGACTTTAATGACCGATATGTCCTCACTTCTTTTTTCTAGATTTAATTCATTTTGTCTCCTCTCTAATTGTAAATACGCTGCTGTATCACCTCATAAGCATAAATAAATAAATAATCGTTATTTATCGTTAATTTTTGTTTCGATTTTATTGAAAAAAAAAACGATATGGTGCCTTTAAAAAATGATCTTTATTACTATGCAGTTTTCTATTTAGTCAATATACCTAAGTTCATGTTGAAAATGTAATTATCTCTATTGATTTAGTAGGTGAAATGCAAAAAAAAAAAAAATCGACATGATGAAATCTTTATGAAAATTCACATTTTTATTTTTATATTTTCAAGACACACACAGTTTGGGGCGGGACGTTTCACAAGAGAGACATCCACGGCGCCAATTTATAATTGTAACGAATAGTATTTTAATTAAAACATTTTTAAAACACACAGTTTGGAACGGGACGTTTCACAAGAGTGACATCCATGGCGCCAATTTATAATTGTAACGAATAGTATTTGAATTAAAACGTTTTTAAAATATATACGCACTCGGGTAAAACCCGGGCGTTGCCCGGGCCATTCGTCTAGTATATTATATTGATAGAGGTACCAACATTTCACCCTACGTATTGCTTTCAAAAAATATCCGCAAACAAATCTAAGGCAATAGTCTATTATAATTTTTTTAGATCATCATTATGTAAGGACCAGTCAACAAGTGAAAGACTTTGAGACGAAGAGTAAAGCCAGTTCATTTCTATGTAAATAACACAAGATGATTATTAACTTATCTAATTGGGAGAATCTGTATGGGGCAAGTCCCTAATAAAGGCTTTTGTGTGTGTATATATTGCCAATTCCGAATCGATCCCCACAACAATCTCTACCACACATACACAATAGAGGTGTACTCTTACCAGAGAAAAGCTTCTCTTCTTCTTTCTTATCTCCGCTCAATCATATTAAGGTATAGAGCTTGTTGATGGTGTCTGTTTGACAACCATCATGACTGGGTGAAGTACTCGTAGTATGCGTCTGCCTTTGTCATTAAGACTGGGAGCACTACTCAGTAGCAGGCCACTGACTTAGCTCCGAAAGAAATGGCCGCCTCTGACATGAGGAACAGACGCCATGTGCAGCCGCTCCTGACGTGGAGTACAAACGCTGCTCATCCTGTATCCCTGGATTAGGGGCCCTTACAGGGTACTATAAGCCGGGCCAGCTGAGCCCATGTTTTTTATTGAGCTTGCTACTGCTCCCCCTCCTCCTTTTTCATTCGGGCTTGGGTCCGGCAAAGGCGGAGAAAAGCTAAATAGTAAAAATTATATTTGGCGATAAAAACTGTCTTTTGCAGAGAGAGACGTCCTCAAACGAAATGTCCTCTCTTTGAAGTTCTAATGTGTGTTTTAAGACATCGCACAACTTAAGATAATTTCTTCATTTTTCCAGGAATATAATTGTTTTGCTTATCCCTAGTACACGTGGTGCAGGCCATGATAATCATGGTGGTAAGTTAGCGATTGCTTTTACTGTAAGTACATCACATGTCTACACATGTAAAAAACAGTTCGACTTTGCACTTACAAATATACCTGATCCCCGTTTGGTTACTTGCACTCGCTGGTAGGGTCGGACTTTTTGCAAAAATCGGGGGCTATTGGAGCATTTTTTTTTTTTTTTTATCAGAAAAAAAAGTGTCCAATGCGGGAATCGAGCCCGGGTCGTAGCGGTCGAAAACCAACAGTTTAGACCATCCTTCCACCGATTCCCGGAATATGATATGAACTCTTTCAGAATGTGAAAAGCAGTTCGACTTTACACTTACAAATGTGCCATAGCCTGGTTTGGTTACTTGCACTCGCTGGTGGGGTTGGAATTTTGTAAGAATCGGGGGCTATTGGAGCATTTATTTTTATCAGAAAAAGTGTCCAATGCGGGAATCAAACCTGGGTCGTAGCAGTCGAAAACCAACAGTTTGGACCATCCTTCTACCAACCTCCAGAATATGATATTGTGGAGAAGAAGAAAAAAATATATATTTTAATTTAATTATTCAATGAAAATATTTAAAAACAGATACTTTATATTTATAAAAATCATCATTTAGTTGCCTAGCTTGCTTGTTCGATATTCTCTAGCTGTAGATAGTTTGGTTGATAATTGTCGATATAAAAAAATGCTCCATTTGGCCCCTGATTCTTGCAAAAGTCCAACCCAACCAGCGAGTGGGGGCTCTGGCAAACGGAGCTCTGGCACATTTGTAAGTGCAAAGTCGAACTGTTTTTCACATGTGTAGACATGTGGTGTACTTACAGTAAAAGCAGTCGCTAACTACCCACCATGATTATCATGGCCTGTACCACGTGTACTAGGGAAAATCAAAAAAAAAATGTGGAGATAAAATAGAGGTAACCTGGGCTCCTGAAGCATAAATCACCAACTACCCGGGCTGTACAGCTACAGTCTAACCATATGGAGGGCAGATTGCTGCGGTGAACCAGATAACCAGGTAGTTACAGGCAGAGTCAGGAAGTAGGGACAGGGCTGAAGTCTTGTACTCCAAGCAGAAGAGCTGTCTGTAACCTGTGTAGCATAAAAGCTGGAATAATTATCGACTAGTCGTACTGACGTCATCAATAAATACTTTGACATCTTAAGATCCTCCCCAAGACCTGTTAACTGCCTCAAAGTGGCGGGGAGGTGACCCAGGATGAGACAGGTGAAGAATGTCTGTAGTTCTGAACTCTTGGTAGGGCCACCCAAGACATGAGGGCTGTCCCACTATGTCCAGCTAAATATTAACAGGCAAAGTCGTATTCCTACCTACACGTTCCTCAGATGTCCCATCAACAAGAAACGCATTAAATACTCCAATGAATTCTACTCCGCCACATCTTAAGATATTCCAAGTCTCGAATTCTACGCTACAATATGAGCTCTTAACTCCGCCTTTGCCGGTCACAAGCCTGGATGAAAAAGGAGGAGGGGGAGCAGTAACAAGCTCGCTAAAAAAACCTGGGTTCAACTGGCCCGGCTGATAGTACCCAGTAAGGGCTCCTAATCCAGAGATACAGGATGAGCAGCGTTTGTACTCCATGTTAGGAGCGGCTGCACATGGTGTCTATTCCTCATGTCACCATTTCATATTGGAGCTAAGTCGGCCTGACACTGAGTAGTGCTCCCAGTCTTTTAATGACAAAGGCAGACCTATTCTACTTCACTCTGTCATGATGGTTGTCAAACAGACACCATCAAGGGTCACAACTTGATAACCTAATATGATTGAGTGGAGATAAGAAAGAAGAAGAAGATATGAACTCTTTCAGAATATAAGACTAGTGTCCTTCACAGGATAGTTTGATGCAAGATCTTCATGTCACTTGCCATTGGATTCGTGCCTGATTCTCGAGGCACTTGCCATTGGAATCGTGCATGTTCATAGGATAGAAGACCATCGTCTGAATTGTCGAATTAACTTCATCTATATCTCGTGTAACACCTGTTTGTCATCTTCTTCTTATCTCCATTCGATCACACTAAGGTATCAAGCTTGTAAAGCTTGAGACTTTTGATGGTGTCTGCCGGGGAAGAGTAGAGCTCATCAATGGATGAGTCAATACAGTCAATAATGTGTTTTGGGGTTGTAGGTTGACACTTAGTACATAGTGGGGAAACCTTGCAACCATTCTGAAAAGTCTTTGTTCGTAGATGACCAAAGAGACCTGTTTGTTATAAGTGTACACAAAACGGCCAAACTAAGCTGTCTCTTATTATCTTCTTGTCAATATGTCAAAGAAGAAAGAGATAAATTTCTTGGAAAACCAAACAACTGATATCTGGCTAGATCTACAGGCTACTAGCCACCTTATATAACAACAACAAACAGCTTTATTAAGACCTTTTATACACACAAGCCTTTATTAAGACATTCCGTCTTATACAGACGATTCTCCTGTTAGAAATGGATCTAAAAAGAAATGAGAAGCAGGGGAAGAAATTGAATCCTCGATCAAAAAAAAAAAATAAATAAATAAGAAAATAAAAAGGGTGAAAGGAGATTTTAAATAGAAAAGGATAAGAATAGAGAATATCTATGTACAAAAGACTATATACATCGTACATAGAACACAGTGAAGAAGTAGATTATTGAGTAAATGGTTGTATCTTGTGAAGAAGAAAATACTTCCACAGTTCAGTTACTTTGTTAGGTCTTTTTTCTTTCTTGCGGTCTTGAAAAAAATTAAAGAACTTTAAAATAGCAGAACCATTATCCATCAAGTCTGAAAGAAAGGAATACAGCGAAAAGTGTGGATGAGCAGTTCTACCGCAAAAAGTTTCTCTTTCCATAGTGAGAGACGTTCATTCAAATATATAGTGTTCCAGTTCGGATATTCCTTTGGCAAAGTGGACAAAATATGTCCTCTTTATATTTTTAATGTGATTTTCCTGGTAGAAAACAAGAAGTATTCTTATTTGAGCAATGAATCTCTTAGCCGGCAGTGGAAGATTGGTTAGTAAATAATTTTCTGTGGCGAATGATGTATGCAGGTATTATTAAGACTTTTCAGTCTTATACAGATTCTCCAAACACAGAAATGTAGGGTACATACAGGAATAACAGTAATAGTACCAGTAAGCAACAACAAAAAGCTTTATTAAGACCTTTCAGTCTTATACAGATTCTCCAAGCACAGAAATGTAGGGTACATGCAGGAATAACAGTAATAGTACCAGTAATCAACAACAGCAAAAGCTTTATTAAGACCTTTCAGTCTTATACAGATTCTCCAAGCACAGAAATTGCAATTTTTCTTCCTTTAATTCATTAAATATCTAATTGCAATTATTTAGGATTTTATTGAGAAATGTAGGGCACATACAGGAATAACAGTAATACAGTAATCCCTCGTTATCACGAACTCGGATTATACGAACTCTCGGTTTGCGCGAACCGTTTCTTTTCCCCCGTTAAATTTCAATGCTTTCCAAAGAGATTTTGCCGGTTAAGACGAAATATTCGGTTATGACGAAATACGAATTAAATTTAGCCCCCAGCAGAACTAATCAATCGGTTAAAACGAATTCTAATATGTTTTTAAAGGCGAGTTATAAGTAAAACAATAAACTATTAAAACAACAAAAACGCCGTTGATATCAATTATTGGCTCTCTTTGTCTTTTGTGTAAACATTCGTCCTTTGTTTGTTATGATGACTCATTTTCTATGAAACCATCCCCTTGGGGTCGTTCCATGTACTCAATCAGTGGAAAATTTCGACTCTATTGTGCCAGTATTGCTGTTTTTCTCGACTGATGATAAAAGAAGAAGAAGAAACAGAAGACGATGAGGTGAAAGAAGAGATAATGATGCCTACTAGAGGGGAAGTAATCGCGGCCCTCGAAACCCTCCAGAAGCTGTCCAAAACCTCTGCGGATATTGATGTTCATTTTGAAGATGACCTGGATAAAATAAGAAGGGAGTGTCTGAAACAGTGCCCAATCAAATACCACCAAAAAACTATAACAGACTTTCTGAAGCCTGCAGAGAAAACCCAGATATAGGATACTCTATGCATACTGCATATGCTGCATACACATAAACATTGTATGTTCCAAGTATATTATGTAAGTTGTTTCTTTTGTTGTTCTTTTTTATTTGTGTTTTAAAATAAACTTATATTCTCATGTTATTGCCTTACATTGTGATTATATTATCCATATTGTCTTTTAAAATAAAATACTTTATGTACATACATATACATAATTGTTGTTCCTTAAAATTATAAAATATTTTCATTAATATTGTTTTCAAATAAATTTATTCGTTATTCCTCAGAAATGTAGTTTTCTTACTCATCAGTAGTACATAAGTACAACCCCCGGATACCACGAATTCAATTCGTCTAATACGAATTCGGTTTATACGAATTCGGTATATATTCTTTTAAGACGAAAAGGGTATTTCGTTCTCCCGTTGAGTTCGTCTTAACGAGGGATTACTGTAGTACCAGTAACCAACAACAACAAAAAGCTTTATTAAGACCTTTCAGTCTTATACAGATTCTCCAAGCACAGAAATTTAGCGTACATACAGGAATAACAGTAATAATACCAGTAATCAACAACAACAAAAAACATTATTAAGAATTTTCAGTCTTATACAGATTCTTCAAGCACAGAAATGTAGGGTACATACATGAATAACAGTAATAGTACCAGTAATCAACAACAACAAAAAGCTTTATTAAGACTTTTCAGTCTTATACAGATTCTCCAAGCACAGAAATGTAGGGTACATACAGGAATAACAGTAATAGTACCAGTAATCAACAACAACAAGCTTTATCAAGACCTTTTAGTCTTATACAGATTCTCCAAGCACAGAAATGTAGTGTACATACAGGAATAACAGTAATAGTACAAGTAATCAACAACAACAAGCTTTATTAAGATCTTTTAGTCTTATACAGATTTTCCAAGCACAGAAATGTAGGGTACATACAGGAATAACAGTAATAGTACCAGTAATCAACAACAACAAAAAGCTTTATTAAGACCTTTCCGTCTTATACAGATTCTCCAAACACAGAAATGTAGTGTGCATACAGGAATAACAGTAATAGTACCAGTAATCAACAACAACAAAAAGCTTTATTAAGACCTTTTAGTCTTATACAGATTCTCCAAACACAGAAATGTAGTGTACATACAGGAATACCAGTAATAGTACCAGTAATCAACAACAACAAAAAGCTTTATTAAGACCTTTCAGTCTTATACAGATTCCCCAAACACAGAAATGTAGAGTACATACAGGAATAACAGTAATAGTACCAGTAATCAACAACAACAAAAAAGCTTTATTAAGACCTTTCAGTCTTATACAGATTCTCCAAGCACAGAAATGTAGGGTACATACAGGAATAACAGTATTAGTACCAATAATCAACAACAATAAAAAAGCTTTATTAAGACCTTTCAGTCTTATACAGATTCTCCAAGCACAGAAATGTAAGGTACATACAGGAATAAACAGTAATAGTACCAGTAATCAACAACAACAAAAAGCTTTATTAAGACCTTTCAGTCTTATACAGATTCTGCAAGCACAGAAACGTAGGGTAAAAACAGGAATAACAGTAATAGTACCAGTAATCAACAACAATAAAAAGCTCATTAAGACGTTTCAGTCTTATACAGATTCTCCAAGCACAGAAATGTAGGGTACATACAGGAATAACAGTAATAGTACCAGTAATCTACAACAACAAAAAGCTTTATTAAGACCTTTCAGTCTTATACAGATTCTCCAAGCACAGAAATGTAGGGTACATACAGGAATAACAGTAATAGTACCAGTAATCTACAACAACAAAAAGCTTTATTAAGACCTTTCAGTCTTATACAGATTCTCCAAGCAGAAATGTAGGGTACATACAGGAATAACAGTAATAGTACCAGTAATCGACAACAATAAAAAGCTCATTAAGACGTTTCAGTCTTATACAGATTCTCCAAGCACAGAAATGTAGGGTACATACAGGAATAACAGTAATAGTACCAGTAATCGACAACAATAAAAAGCTCATTAAGACGTTTCAGTCTTATACAGATTCTCCAAACACAGAAATGTAGGGTACATACAGGAATAACAGTAATAGTACCAGTAATAAACAATGTTATTATTGAGGAAAAAAAAAGGCATATTATCGTGCATCAGCAATTTTCAGTTATACAATAAGGAGATGCCTTTTTTCTTAATTTATGCACCATATCCATTTACAATATCACATTTGTATTATTTTTATGACAATGGTATTATTATTTTTAAAGGGATTTGTTGTTGTTGTGTATGTGTGTACTTATTCCTCAAGTCGTTTAAACGATCTCCATTAGGTTCCATTGTCTCAGCTTTCCTATTATAGTTCTGGATGTAGACATCAAGTAGAAGGAAAGAGGAGTACACATGCTGTTGGTCAAAAGACTTGGAAGCACAACTCGGTAGCAGTTTGACAAAAAAAAAGTAAACACTTGTTGTTGTAGTGTCCAATGAAGAGCCTCAGATGTCTCCATACATCTCTATCACAGCAGTCGTAATGTTTTTGGGTGTGTAAAGCTGCTGTTTCAGGTCAATTTTCTGTTGTTGTAGTGTCCAATGAAGAGCCTCAGATGTCTCCATACATCTCTATCACAGCAGTCGCAATGTTCTTGGGTGTGTGAAGCTGCTGCTCTGGATCAATTTTCTGTTGTTGTCGTGTCCAATGAAGAGCCTCAGATGTCTCCATACATCTCTATCACAGCAGTCGTAACGTTCTTGGGTGTGTAAAGCTGCTGTTCTGGGTCCATGTCAATTTTCTGCAAGGCTGCGGCCATTGCTGCACATGAGAATATGTGGGTAGGTGTTAGTTCCACACCAGGACAGTTGTTGCATCTCCTATAGGTTCTTGTGCCATCTGGATGTATTGCCATCCCTTTATAGTGTTTTGTTCTAAGTCTTGTTATAGTTTTTGTCAGTTTTCTTTCAGAGTTTATTAAACATATTTGATCTTTTCTTATTTTTGTTTAATTATCTTGTAAGTAATCACATATAGGGTAATATGAAATTATTCTTTGCCCACAAAATCTCGAATTATCTTTATTTCGAATAATCTCTGGACAAAACTATTGTTTGTAATACGACTAGGCATTCCTAAAGACTGTGTGAGAAAGATGGCATCTCCCAGACTGCACGCTCTAGTTGACGGAAGGGGGTGCCGACTTAGTAGCCCGGTACGCTGGAAACCTGTTTGGGGAGGCGGGACCTCGCTGAAGGCATCGAGTACTCCAACTTGCCTTGGGACTTTGGTGCTAGTAGACCCATAGTTGATGTAACCCCATGTTCGATATACATAGAAATTTTACTCTAAAAATAGTAAAATGATTATCATGAAGATTTTTCCTTGCTTTTACCTTTTAACTAAATCAATAAAATTCTAGGGATTGGCTTCTTATCGTTATTCTTTTATTTCTTGGTCTTTTTCGGGATAATATGTTTTTAAACATTGTGGGATAGCTTGGTATACTGGTTTGGTAGTTAGGGATATAGTGGGATAACATGGTATAAAGGCCAAGATAGTGAGGGATACAGTGGGATAACATGGTATAAAGGCCAAGATAGTGAGGGATACAGTGGGATAACATGGTATAAAGGCCAAGATAGTGAGGGATACAGTGGGATAACATGCTATAAAGGCCAAGATAGTGAGGGATACAGTGGGATAACATGGTATAAAGGCCAAGATAGTGAGGGATACAGTGGGATAACATGGTATAAAGGCCAAGATAGTGAGGGATACAGTGAGATAACATGGTATAAAGGCCAAGATAGTGAGGGATACAGTGGGATAACATGGTATAAAGGCCAAGATAGTGAGGGATACAGTGGGATAACATGGTATAAAGACAAAGATATTGAGGGGTATAGAGAGATAACATGGTATATAGGTTGGCATTGGCTGAAATTTCCAATAAACCTATTTTTAGTTTCCTAATCTGCAAAGATTCAAAATATTTCAAATGGGAAATATATTATTTGCATATACATACAGGTTTTTTAATATAGCTAGTAGACACACACTTAAGTTATATTTGTTCTAATCAATAACAATAAATAACAATAACAACTCCGCCTTTGCCAGTCCCAAGCCCTGATGAAAAAGGAGGAGGGGGAGCAGTAACAAGTTCACTAAAAAACCTGGGCTCAACTGGCCATGCTGATAGTACCCTGTGAGGGCTCCTAATGCAGGGATACATGATAAGCAGCGTTTGTACTCCATGTTAGGAGCGACTGCACAAGGCATCTATTCCTCATGTCAGAGGTGGCCATTTATTTTGGAGCCAAGTCAGTGGCCTGCCACTGAGTAGTGCTCCCCGTCTTAATGACAAAGGCAGACGCATTCTACTTCACCCAGTGTAGAGATAAGAAAGAAGAAGAAGACCTTTAATAATATATACTCCATGTTTTGTTAAGCCCTCATTAAAATAAATAACATAGGAATCAATATATAGAGTGATTGCTCTGAGCATTAATTAGCCAAAACAATTTGCCTAATTAAGGACGATTTAAAATTAATAATTAAAATTTACTCTGAATAAATGAAGAACTCGAGGGTAATCTTTGACGTAATTAATTGAGGCTTTGTGCTTCTCCCAAGTTCTTTCGGTTCTTAGATCTTCTGCTAATTATTGCCTTTATATAGTGAGGTGGCACGAAGAAAATATGTAAATAAACTCTTGGATAAAACTTAAGTTGTAACTTTCAGCATGTATATCGGGATTCAGACCATACCTCTGAAAGATACACTCATGGACAAAACTTAAGGAAGTTGTACCTTTTAGCACGTATATCGGGATTCAGACAATACCTCTAAAAGATACACTCATGGACAATACTTAAGGAAGTTGTACCTTTTAGCATGTATATCGGGATTCAGACAATAACTCTGGAAAATACACTCATGGACAAAACTTAAGTTATACCTTTTAGTATGTATATGGGGATTTCAGACAATAACTCTGAAAAATACACTCATGGACATAACTTAAGGAAGTTGTACCTTTTAGCATGTATATCGGAATTCAGACAATAACTCTAAAAGATACACTCATGGACAAAACTCAAGGAAGTTGTACCTTTAAGCATGTATATATGGATTCATACAATAACTCTGAAAGATACACTCATGGAAAAAACTCAAGGAAGTTGTATCTTTTAAGATGTATTTCGGGATTGAGACAATAACTCTGAAAGATATTACAGTGACCTTTCTTGAAGACACAACAGATAACAAAGTGTAAACAAAATTTCTTCTGCCTCCTTCAAAAAAAAAAAAAAAACAGATGATTAGCGACATTGAAATATGCAACTCCTTCAAGTTTTGTTGTAGGCCATTCAAGCCTAAATAAGAACACGCGTGGGTAAGAATAATAATATATAAAAAAAAACGTGACACAATGCATCAAAACAAAAAAAGAGGGTAGAAAAAAACATCATGAATTATATATAAATGTTTTAATTTTCCCATTGTATATACCGGCTATGGTTATCATTGAGGTTAGGTCTCTAGTGACAGTTTTTTACTGTTTGTATTCGATATGTCACTGCCCAGATGTCCTCCTCTACGTGGGGAGAAGCAGCACAAGTAAGGGACTGCCCTGTAGTACGGTGTCGTGAGCCCCGAGCCGCTACGGTAACTATAAACAGGGAACTTTGAAATGTGGCTGACTAACGGGGCACCCCCCTTTCCATGGAGTGGACAAGACACCACCATCTAAATAAGCCCTGCCCAGAAGTCCTCCTCTACGTGGGGAGAAGCAGCACAAGTAAGGGACTGTCCTGTAGTACGGTGTCGTGAGCCGCTACAGTAACCGTGAACAGGGAACTCTGAAATGTGGCTGAATAACGGGCAATGGTACCCTCCCTTTTCATGGTGGACAAGAAACCACAAACATTCGATATGTCACATTTTATTCAAGACAAAGAAGAGAATTGTAGACAATTGACAATTAACACATTGTAGCGTAGAAATCAATTCTGTGAATATGTTATTATATGAATATATGATGTCGTCAGTACGACTGTCTACAATTATCAACAAAAATCTGAGAACAGGTTGTGTTTTGTTTGATATTGCTATCGAAAAAGGCATTCAAAGGATAAAAATCAAGACCTGAAATATTTTCAAATATTTCTAATTCTTCAAAAAAAAAAAATCAACAAGAACTTCTAAAAGTGCATGAAATTACTGCAAATTGGAAAATTTTAAAAATTACTATGTTACTTATACGAAGATTAATTACCTACAACTATCAACAAATAGCAGCTAGACAACTTTTTTTTTTTTTTTATGGAAAACAATATATAATAAGATGTAAATAAAGGGTAGATAAAATTAGGGAATATATATAGTTGTGTTTGTGTACAAATTTCTTCAGCAAGGAAGGTTTCCCCACCTTGAGAGAGTTCTCCTCCAGACAAGGTCTTCTTGAACATTCCTCAGTTCCAGGCCGAGGAAGTTTCTATAGATGTGTGTCTTGGGGGTCGGTGGAAGGATGGTCAAAACGGTTGGTTTTCGACCGCTACGACCCGAGTTCGACTCCCGCCTTGGAAACTTTTTTCTTATTAAAAAAAAAAAATGCTCCAATGGCCCCCAATTCTTTCAAAAGTCCAACCCCACCAGCGAATGCAAGTAACCAAAGGGGGCTCTGGCACATTTGTAAATACAAAGTCAGTGCTTTTCACATGTGTAGACATGTGGTGTACTTACAGTAAAAGCAGTCGCCTTCTTCTACCCACCATGATTATAATGGCCTGTACCACGTGTAATAGGAATAAGCAAAAAATACATATGATAAAAATGGTTTATAATGTTAAAAATATATAATAATAAAGAAAAAGGATAAGTTAAAAGAGATAAAAGAAAAAAATATATAGAAAAAGATGAGGATCTTGGCATACGTCAGGATGGCCAGGGGTCATCGTCTAGACCATGCCCGAAGACCCAGTCCTGCAGGTCAAGGGACCGCCTGAATCGCAGCTAGATGATCATTGTTCTCGTGAAGGCGTTGTCTGAAACTTTATTGCAAAAATTGTAATCTTTTTTTGGTATTTTTACTTGTAAAATATAGTATATCTTTTGATATGTGATCATTGGGAGTTTTTCGTGACTTTGGGAGCATATTGATGGCCAGAGGTATTGATGTCTGCCTCAACGATTGGTCCAGGTGGTGTAAACAGGAAATCCCACGCAACGGGGGCCTCCGCCCTGCAAGCAGGAGGAAGTGGGCCCCGAGACGTACTTGTATCCAATACTTCCTTCCTTCCCCCGTGGAAACCTCCTGAGATACTGAAGTTATGCTACTGGAGATTTCTTATCTTACTTGGTGTATTTTCTATAATACGGCAGAACTATCTCCATGAGAGAATACTCACGCTAGAGTAAACTTCTCTACAAAAGACAGTTTCCATCACCAATACAGTAGAACTACCTACATTAGAGGACACTCACGCTAGAAGACACCACTCTACAATGGACAGTTTCCATCACCAATACAGTAGAACAACCTCCATGAGAGGACATTCACGCTAGAAGACACCACTCTACAATGGACAGTTTCCATCACCAATACAGTAGTACAACCTCCATGAGAGGACACTCACGCTAGAGGACACCTCTCTACAAAGGAGTTTCCATCACCAATACAGTAGAACAACCTCCATGAGAGGACACTCCCGCTAGAGGACACCTCTCTACAAAGGACAGTTTCCATCACCAATACAGTAGAACAACCTCCATGAGAGGACACTCCCGCTAGAAGACATCTCTCTATAAAGGACAGTTTCCATCACCAATACGGTAAAACAAACTTCATGAGAGGACACTCCCGCTAGAAGACACCTCTCTACAAAGGACAGTTTCCATCACCAATACAGTAGAACAACCTCCATGAGAGGACACTCCCGCTAGAGGACACCTCTCTACAAAGGACAGTTTCCATCACCAATACAGTAGTACAACCTCCATGAGAGGACACTCACGCTAGAGTAAACTTCTCTACAAAAGACAGTTTCCATCACCAATACAGTAGAACTACCTACATTAGAGGACACTCACGCTAGAAGACACCACTCTACAATGGACAGTTTCCATCACCAATACAGTAGTACAACCTCCATGAGAGGACACTCACGCTAGAGTACACCTCTCTACAAAGGAGTTTCCATCACCAATACAGTAGAACAACCTCCATGAGAGGACACTCCCGCTAGAGGACACCTCTCTACAAAGGACAGTTTCCATCACCAATACAGTAGAACAACCTCCATGAGAGGACACTCCCGCTAGAAGACATCTCTCTATAAAGGACAGTTTCCATCACCAATACAGTAGAACAACCTCCATGAGAGGACACTCCCGCTAGAGGAAACCTCTCTACAAAGGACATTTTCCATCCCCAATACAGTAGAACAACCTCCATGAGAGGACACTCCCGCTAGAGGACACCTCTCTACAAAGGACAGTTTCCATCACCAATACAGTAGAACAACCTCCATAAGAGGACACTCCCGCTAGAGGAAACCTCTCTATAAAGGACATTTTCCATCCCCAATACAGTAGAACAACCTCCATGAGAGGACACTCCCGCTAGAGGACACCTCTCTATAAAGGACAGTTTCCATCACCAATACGGTAAAACAAACTTCATGAGAGGACACTCCCGCTAGAAGACACCTCTCTACAAAGGACAGTTTCCATCACCAATACAATAGAACAACCAACATGAGAGGACACCTCTCTACAAAGGACAGTTTCCATCACCAATACAGTAAAACAACCTCCATGAGAGGACACTCACGCTAGAAGACACCTCTCTACAAAGGACAGTTTCCATCACCAATACAGTAGAACAACCTCCATGAGAGGACACTCCCGCTAGAGGACACCTCTCTATAAAGGACAGTTTCCATTACCAATACAGTAAAACAACCTCCATAAGAGGACACTCCCGCTAGAGGACACCTCTCTACAAAGGACAGTTTCCATCACCAATACAGTAGAACAACCTCCATGAGAGGACACTCCCGCTAGAGGACACCTCTCTATAAAGAACAGTTTCCATCACCAATACTTGGAATTTCTCATTATGTTGGAATTATCTTATGATGCTTGAAATCTTCTAGTCTTACTGACGTCATCAATAAATACTTACACATCTTCAGATATACAAAGAATTGATTTCTACTTAACAATATGATTACGAAATTTTGGGACAACCTTCAAAGTCGAGAACCAGGTTATAACTACATACATAATTGATTGACAATATTAGACATTTAGAAGTCCCTACTAGCAATATCAATTTTACACAAATAAATTTACTGTAAATGCGTTACTTTTAAATATCATCAAATATTATATCTACAGACCTTACTGCAATGATAAAAGTTATTGAATGAGAGGATTTGGCTCATCAGTAGTGAACTCTCTCAGCGGTTTCGCCAAATTATTCTCTAGACCGCTCTACTATTGTATTGGATTGGTTTGGAATATACCCTGTATTTACTATGGAAGGCAGCTTAGGGGTGTTTAGTGAACTATGGACATAAGCTTATAGGTCTGTAGAGGTACATACATATAATTACAAGGTATTGCATCGAGCAAAGCTCTTCCGCAAATATGTTTTCATAACAAATATATATTATGAAAAAAGGCATCTCCTTATCGTGCAACTGAAAGTTGCCGATGGCTTGCGCCATCTATCGGTATAAATATCAACTATCCTCGTTGATTTTTAATTATTCCAGAATTGGCCAAATACCCATTCTTGATTAATCAAGAAAAGCTAACCACAGATGCGTTTCGGGCTGTTGGCCCTCATCAGCGTGGTGCAAGCTGTAACTCAACGACCAAAAATTTGGTCATTCAGGGCATCCTGAAAAATCATGAAACGGGTAGTTAAGGCCAGAATTGCGTGAGACCGTGACACAATGTGAAAAAAATAGTACAAATGTGATATTGTACTGGGATAAGGTGCATAAATTATGAAATTAGGTATCTCCTTATCGTGCAACTGAAACAAATATATATTAGGTAATTAAATTTAATTGCCAGCTATCAATATCAATGTCAATCTATGTCACCCAAACTGTCCCAACACTCCATCCAACTCGGCCGTAATGCCCAGTGGGTTCCGAAAGAAAGGCTATTTTCCCGTGCAGTCTCGAGAGCTGGAAAGAGGCCAACGGCGCTGTTTAGCCAGCTTGACTTCAGGTTGGATGGCAAAGTTTCCACGATTATATAGAACATCAACACTGTCTTTAATCTTAGTGATGTTGTTTCACGAAGCTGTAGAAAGATGTTTTTTTAATTTTCAAAATTCCATGCACATATTAGTTTTGTGTACAGGTCTTTCGTTTAAGAGAGAATATGGTTTTAAGGGCAACTAAGGGGCTGTTTAGCCAGCTTGAGACCAACTTCAGTGTGGAAGGGGAAGTTTCACGATTATATAGAACATCAAGACTATCTTTAATTTTAGTGATGGTGTTTTGGAAAATATGTCCAGGGTAGCCTAGTGGACATGGCATCTGCCCAGTAAGGAGGAAATATCTTTATTTACGGGGCTGCTAACCAAAATGAATTATTTTTGAGCCCCAATGGACACATAAAGCGGAATATAGATAAATCACAGTTGGAGGGGCCTGGGTATGGGTAGCCAGGGGATCATCGCCAGGTGAGGCCAGGAGAGCCGGGATATATCAGTGGGACAGGATCCGCGGAGATCAGGGGGAGACGGGTCCAATAGTGTTGAGATCTGCCCAGTAAGCAGAACACTGTGGGTTCGATTCCCATCCCTGGACACTTAATTTTCCGTTTATCATTACTCTTCACAATTCATTCTTTCATACTTCATCTCTAAAGTTATAAATAATCGTTATTTCTCCTTAAAATAAAAATTTCGATTTTTCTTTCAAAAGAAACAAATGCGGGATAATTTTCAAATGTCGTTTTACAATAATTGTCAAAATTCCATACACATATCAACTTCGGGTATATGTATTTCGTTTAAGAGAGAATATAGTTTTACGGGCTACTAAACAAAGTGTAGGGTCTTCGAGCCGGTTTAAAAAACAAAACAACATTTACAAAAGTCTTGAATCAATATAAATTATTTTCAACTCATACCTGTTTAAAATTGGCAAAGCTCAATCACCTGGATGCTCGTGTGGAGGCGAAAAACAGAACCCCAGACACTTATTAACTGACTGCCCGCTGACCGCTGATCTTAGGGAACTAAATCAACTTCCCATAACAAATATGCAACATGTGGTCTACACTAAGGACATACACCAAAGATTCAACAAATTCTGCAGAATGTACTTAACTAAATAAGTGACTACTAATGTAATCAATTTGCATACTGATATGTAAATATGTATATATCTCTTTAAACTACTTTTTCTTTTATTGTTTTTCATTTAAACGTATATATTTCACACGCAAATATCCGAATTGTGGATATAGCGTGTATTCTGCAATTGTTAAATAAAAATAAAATATAATTTTTTTTTTTTATAATTTTTATTTAGAAATATCTCAAGCTTTCCGGCAAGAGAGCCCTTCTACGGGAGAAAAATATTTATATTATGATTGTGATTTTATATTTTGCAAGTGACAAATTGACAAGTTGCAAGTGTAACTTGATAATCATGGTAAAATTATAACAGAAATCATATAGAAGAATGATTTAATCTCTGATGTTTTATATCAAGGGTGGCCAATCAGTAGGTGGGCCAAGTTTCAGAATTACAAGGGTGTCCCAAAAGTTCGTAAACACTTGCAAAATATAACACAAAGCAATAACGCACCATCTATACATATAAAATGAAAGGATTTAAAAACACGAATGTTTCTTTTATACACAATATGAGAAAGAGCATTGCTCGATGAAAATATTTGAATGTAATTTTACTGTCCTATATCAGCTTATGTCCATAGTTTTCTTGTGAACCATTTCTGAGATTCCATCCTTCAGTGCTCCCTATATGGGCAGAATCGTCCAATACAGTATTGGGGCTCTGAGAGGCGGTCTGGTGGATTGAATTGGCGAAACCGCTGGGAGGGTTCACCACTGATGAGCCAAGCCCCCCCAATATATTTTTTCATCGCAGTAAGGGCAGTGGAAGTTTGTATTGTGTATAAAAGAAACATTCGTGCTTTTAAATTCTTTCATTTTACTTGCAAAATATAAATCATAATATGTTAACGAACTTTTGGGATAACCTCATATTTCAAAGTCGAGAACCAAGTTAACCACATAAATAATTGATTGACAATACAGACATAGTTATAAACACCAATACCTCGCTTTGCGTTTTTTTTTTTTCGAAGTTGTGTCGCTGATTAATTTTTACTGATTTTCACTGTGCGTCGTTAGATTTTCGAAGTTGCGTTGTTTTGGATTCGAGTCTTTAATTTTTTTTTCCTAAAATATGGCAACACCTTTGTTTTTGATTGCGCCATGCCATCAAAATTTTATTTTCACTTTGCGTCGTGTTTTTTTGGAACGTAACCCCGACGCAAAGCGAGGTATGGGTGTAGTTATATACAAAAGTCTCTGTAAAGGTAACTTATCTAAAATATATATATAGATAATTAATATAAATTCATTGACATCTTGTCAATATATGTAAAAGTCCACACAGTGTCTGCACTATTGATTTAATATCATATATATATGATACTATGTACAATGAATATGACGTCTCTACCTACGCTGCAGAGTTTGGTGGAGAATCACCAGCGGGTCTCCAGCGACACCACGTATTTGGTGATCTACGAAGAATACGTAGAATTCAGAAACATGTAGAAAGCAGTTAGACTTTTTGCACTTTACAAGTGTACCAGAGCTTCATTTTTTATATACAGTTAAACCTGTCTATAGCGCCTCCTCTAAATAACGCCTTCCTCTCTATAGCACCCGATTTTAAATACGTAGTACGATGTGATTTACATTAAAAGTGACCTGTCTATAGCACCCCCTCTCTATAGCACCCTATTTTGGCGAGTCCCAAGAGGGGGTGCTATAGACAGGTTTAACTGTATTTACAATCAAGGGTGGTGTTGTACTTTTGCAAGAATCAGGGGCCATTGAAGCAATTTTATTGTCAAAAAAAAGAAAAGTCCAATGATAGAGTCGAACCTAGGTCGTTTCTGTTGAAAAGCGCACAACAGATTATTATACCATTCTTCTACCAAAACATAGAAATAATTTTCCCCTTTTTTTTTAATTTGAACATGTTTTGGTTCTGTAAATCATTCTTCGATTACCCTTAAAGCCGTCTTAAGAAAAACCAGAGAGTAATCTTCTAAAAAGATCCAACAGTTTACTTAAATACCATTTCTAAGATTCCATCCTTCAGTGTAGCATATAAACAGAATGATCCAATACAGTATTAGAGCTCTAAAGAAGAGGTCTGGTAGATTGAATTGGTGAAACCACTGGGAAGGTTCACCACTGATAAGCCAAGCCCTCCCAATATTTTTTCATCGCAGTAAGGACAGTAGAAGTTGGTTTTATGTGTAAAAAGACATTCAAAAAAATTTCAAAAAATCGACGCACCAAGAAGCAGTTGTCCAATTTATATGAAAATACGTATACAAAGAGGTTTCGACCAAACATGCAAATGATTGAAATTTAGTGGCCGATTTATGCAAAGCAAGAGCTCCAGCGCTTGTAGTCAGAAATTTATAAAATAATATGTAATCTTTGTAATTATTATCATTATATTACTTTATTTATTTATTTGTTTATAATTTTATTATTATATATAATTTATTTATTTCCAAGATCATAGTCTTTGACGAGTTTAATATTTGTTTTTGACTCGAGCTTTAGATGTTGTACTAAATTCGAAAAATCACGTGAGAACGCCCTTGCAAACCTCAGAACAATTTTTAACGCCTTGCCAAATGCTTTATTTACTTCTACTGATGAAGACAAAAGATTTTTGTTGAAACGTTGAGAAAAAATAAACTCTAACTGACCGAAGTGTCTATTTTTTATATAAATATGAATGCCGGCCAGGCAACCTCTACCTTTACGATAGTACGATAAAGAACACATAAAAAGCTTAGAAGAAAAATTTAAAAATCTTAAAGACAAAATTCTCTATTATAATAAAAACGACCAAATTTCCTAGTGACTTCCAAAAATCCATTAGTGATCCAATTACAGTAAAAGGTCTGACCAGAGATGACATTCTAGGACACCTAACGGTTGAAAAATGTGGCATGATACAACCTGATGTATCACCATAAACCCTTGGATATTCGGAATCAGATCGGCCTCATAATAAAAATAAACATAATAATAGTAAATAAGATTTAAAAAAATAAGATAAATAATACAACTGTCTTGAATGCTACTTCAATAGAAAGAAGCATCAAATGGAAAAGGAAATAGAAGATTTGAGGAATCAAAATATTAAAAACTAACAGTAAAAGGTGTTTAAATCTGGATCTCTTCATTCAATTTTATATTGCTTTTATATCTTTTTTAAACTACATTTTACAAACTTTTTAAAGTAATTTATTAAAAATATAGATTCCTTTTTTACTAAAAATGGTTAAAATAACCTAATAAAAATTAAAAAAATATTGAGTGTCCCGAATCTGTTCCAATTCCAAAATAAATTTATTAGGTATCGCTCAAAAAAAAGCAACCTAGCTTATGTTATTTATAATGAATAAAATAAAATCATAGGGCGCCTCTCCCGTCAAAATAGACGTCATAACTAGACGCTATCTATTGACCCTCGCCGCAAACTAGCGGCCTCAGGTCGGTGACAAAGCCACAACACCAGCTTTAGCAAACTGAAAAGCGTCCACCTAGAGACCATGGTTTCGGGCTAATGGCCCTCGTCAGCCTAGGGCGGACTTTATTCTATGATATCCACACGGGATCTAATGGAATCTTGACAATCTGCCAAAGAGGTGTTTTGCTAGCAAGGTGGCTGGGCCAAATCTATGGCTAGAATATAGATGCAAATTTTGCCGGGAGGATATCGATCTATAAAAGACAAAGGCTACCTCCCCCGTCAAAATAGACGACAAAACTAGACGCAACCTATTGACCGTCGCCACAAACTAGCGGCCTCAGGTCGGTGACAAAGCCACAACACCAGCTTTGACAAACTGATTTGCGGCTAGTTTGCAGCGACGGTCAATAGATCGCGTCTAGTTTTGACGTCTATTTTGACGGGGGAGGTAGCCTTTGTCTTTTATAGATCGATATCCTCCCGGCAAAATTTGCATCTATATTCTAGCCATAGATTTGGCCCAGCCAGTTTACCAGCTAAACACCTCTTTGGCAGATTGTCAAGATTCCATCAGATCCCTTGTGGATATCATAGAATAAAGTCCACCCTAGACTGACGAGGGCCATTAGCCCGAAACCATGGTCTCTAGGTGGACGCTTCTCAGTTTACCAAAGCTGGTGTTGTGGCTTTGTCACCGACCTAAGGCCGCTAATTTGCGGCGACAGTCAATAGGTTGCGTCTGGTTTTGACGTCTATTTTGACGGGAGAGGTGACCTTTATCTTTTATAGATCAATTTCCTCCCGGCAAAATTTTCATCAATGAATAATATATGAAGAGGTTTTCTCTCTCTCTTCACATATTAAAAAAAAAAAGATCAATACGGGATTCGATCCCTGGTTCATGGTGTCGGAAATCAAAAGTTTATACAGCTCTCCGTCCACAGACTTATATTTATAGTTTCCCGAATTTTGTTCTAAACTCACCAGCTACCGCTCAAAAAGAACAACCTAGTTTATGATATTCAAAACACTGAATAATATATGAAGGTTATTCACATATTAAACAAAATGTTAACGTGGGATACAATCCCGGTTCATGGCTGTCGGGAATCGAGGGTGTTACCCACTCGTTCACCGATTCTTGTTTCCCGAATAAAAAATGCTAATTCTACATTCAATTCTATAAAGAATACCATAATTGTAGGTTGTATTTTGATTAATTTAGGTTAAAGACTTCATTACACTTTTTATAAAAGTTTATTCTCCTTTTTTTGACGCTTCTCGGTGACCCAATGTCGTTCATTTTCAAAAATTGGAAAGCTTATTGGTGAAGTACATTTAACAGTCTACTGCCCTCTCATGAACGAATACATTGAAGAATTGTGGGGTGATTCCTTTATGTTTCAACCAAACGCTAAACAAATGTATAACTGGCTGAATACTGCGCTGGCTGATTTTACTTTCAAATATTTTAAATTTTATAAAGACAATTACAAGATTGTCCCAAAAGTTAATCAACACTTGCAAAAAGACTCTTCTTCTTCTTTCTTATCTTCATGACTGGGTGAAGTAAAATGAGTCTGCCTTTGTCATTAAGACTGGGAGCACTACTCAGTCACAGGCTGACTTAGCTCCTAAAGAAAAGGCCGCCTCTGACATGAGGAACAGATACCATGTGCAGCCGCTCCTAACATGGAGTACAAACACTGCTCATCCCGCATCCCTGGATTAGGAGCCCTTACAGGGTACTATCAGCATGGCCAGCTGAGCCCAGGTTTTTTTAGTGAGCTTGTTACTGCTCCCCCTTCTCCTTTTTACATCCGGGATTGGGGCCGGCAAAGGCGAAGTTTAAAAAAAAAATGAATTTATATATATATACATATTATATGGATATATATTTGGAATTTGTTGCAGGTTTTTACAAACTTTTGGGCGGATAACCTTATAAAATAATTTTTATTGACATCTTGTCATTACATGCAAAAGTGTACATTCTGCACTATTTCAAAAATATAATTATATACAGTAGAACTACCTCCCTGTAAAAGAAAACACCTAAATACAAAGCCAAAATGTTCTTTATGGAGAGATGTCCTCTTACCAGAGAGTAGCAAAATAGTAAAAATAGTAATTTTGCAAATGAAAACTGTCCTTTGTGGAGAGATGTTCTCTAGCGTGAGTGTCCTCTCATGGAGGTTGTTCTACTGTATTGGTGATGGAAACTGTCCTTTATAGAGAGGTGTCCTCTAGCGGGAGTGTCCTCTCATGGAGGTTGTTCTACTGTATTGGTGTTGGAAACTGTCCTTTATAGAGAGGTGTCCTCTAGCGGGAGTGTCCTCTCATGGAGGTTGTTCTACTGTATTGGTGATAAATCAAGAAAAGCTATTCCCGAAGGCGTTTTGGGCTTTTGACCCTCGTCAGCGTGGTGCAAGCTGTATCTCAACAACCAAAAATGTTATCGAAGAGGCTTCCTGAGAAATCAAAATATGTTTTTAATAATCAACAACAACAAAAAGGTTTTTTTATTAGGGCTCATTGCCCTGTATGGATTCGCCATACAACAACAAAATAATACAGTATTTTTTTTCTCCCTTTCTCCATGTACACGTGAGCCTTTGTTTGAAAAGGGATTTATTTACACATCTGTTCTAAAACTTTCCTCACTTTTGTGTATGAATCTATTTACAATTGATCTGTAGAAATTATAGAGTTCTATTACTATATTTTTCTTTTCTGAAATAGTTCTCAGCGTCTTCAGTGGGTTTCTAAATCTCCAGAAGGTGTTTTTAAGAGTGTTCTTAATAATCCTAATACACCTATCCCCCGATTTACACGGTAGATACGTTCCTGAGAAAAACGTGTAAATCGGGGGATAGGTGTACACAGAAATAAAAATAAAATGCATTGACAGGTTAAAATATGTAGTCAGCACATAAGCTCGGGATTCCTCGTGAGATGTTTACACAGCGCATGTGTTCAATCACAGTAGCATTTAGTATAGTGCGATAAAAACAAAAAAAAAACTTATTTGGAAAACCGTGTAAAAGCGAAAACGTGTAAAACAAGTACCGTGTAAATCGGGGGATAGGTGTATAGAGTTTATGTAAATAACGATATAAACACAGTAGTAATGCGTTTATTTATTCGTGCAAAGATAAAGCTTTCGGATGTTTATGTCTGTGGAAGGATTATAAATACCCGAAAGCTTTTACTTTGCATCAATAAAGAAACGCATTACTATTGTTTATATTCTTATTTTGTATTTTATATATAAATGCATAATTATCACATGTTTCTGAGTATCTATACAGATATATGATGATTAGGATTAGTAGTTTAATTGTTTTATTATTCTCCTATGCATCATTATATATACACCCATACAGCTTTATTAAGACCACCAGTCTTATACAAGATTCACCACAGGAAGGAAGCATAGATAGAGCTCCTGTACTCCAGGCAGCACAGAACCCAACAGCAGCCTCCAGGTCCGACGTTATAACAGAATACAAACATACAGCTTTATTAAGACCACCGGTCTTATACAGATTCACCACAGGAAGAAATAATATATGGAGCTCCTATACTCCAGGCAGCACAGAACCCAACAACAGCTTCCAGGTCCGACGTTATAACAGAATACACACACAGCTTTATTAAGACCACCAGTCTTATACAGATTCACCACAGGAAGAAATAATATATGGAGCTCCTATACTCCAGGCAGCACAGAACCCAACAACAGCCTCCAGGTCCGACGTTATAACAGAATACACACACAGCTTTATTAAGACCACCAGTCTTATACAGATTCACCACAGGAAGAAATAATATATGGAGCTCCTATACTCCAGGCAGCATAGAACCCAACAGCAGCCTCCAGGTCCGACGTTATAACAGAATACACACACAGCTTTATTAAGACCACCGGTCTTATACAGATTCACCACAGGAAGGAAGCATAGATAGAGCTCCTATACCCCAGGCAGCACAGAACCCAACAGCAGCCTCCAGGTCCGACGTTATAACAGAATACAAACATACAGCTTTATTAAGACCACCGGTCTTATACAGATTCACCACAGGAAGAAATAATATATGGAGCTCCTATACTCCAGGCAGCACAGAACCCAACAACAGCCTCCAGGTCCGACGTTATAACAGAATACACACACAGCTTTATTAAGACCACCAGTCTTATACAGATTCACCACAGGAAGAAATAATATATGGAGCTCCTATACTCCAGGCAGCACAGAACCCAAAAACAGCCTCCAGGTCCGACGTTATAACAGAATACACACATAAGCTTTATTAAGACCACCAGTCTTATACAGATTCACCACAGAAAGGAAGCATAGATAGAGCTTCTATACACCAGACAGCACAGAACCCAACAACAGCCTCCAGGTCCGACGTTATAACAGAATACACACATACAGCTTTATTAAGACCACCAGTCTTATACAGATTCACCACAGGAAGAAATAATATATGGAGCTCCTATACTCCAGGCAGCACAGAACCCAAAAACAGCCTCCAGGTCCGACGTTATAACAGAATACACACACACAGCTTTATTAAGACCACCAGTCTTATACAGATTCACCACAGAAAGGAAGCATAGATAGACCTCCTATACACCAGACAGCACAGAACCCAACAACAGCCTCCAGGTCCGACGTTATAACAGAATACATACATACAGCTTTATTAAGAACACCGGTCTTATACAGATTCACCACAGGAAGGAAGCATAGATGGAGCTCCTATACTCCAGGCAGCACAGAACCAAACAACAGCCTCCAGGTCCGACGTTATAACAGAATACAAACATACAGCTTTATTAAGACCACCAGTCTTATACAGATTCACCACAGAAAGGAAGCATAGATAGAGCTTCTATACACCAGACAGCACAGAACCCAACAACAGCCTCCAGGTCCGACGTTATAACAGAATACACACATACAGCTTTATTAAGACCACCAGTCTTATACAGATTCACCACAGGAAGGAAGCATAGATGGAGCTCCTATACTCCAGGCAGCACAGAACCCAACAGCAGCCTCCAGGTCCGACGTTATAACAGAATACAAACATACAGCTTTATTAAGACCACCGGTCTTATACAGATTCACCACAGGAAGAAATAATATATGGAGCTCCTATACTCCAGGCAGCACAGAACCCAACAACAGCCTCCAGGTCCGACGTTATAACAGAATACACACACACAGCTTTATTAAGACCACCAGTCTTATACAGATTCACCACAGGAAGAAATAATATATGGAGCTCCTATACTCCAGGCAGCACAGAACCCAACAACAGCCTCCAGGTCCGACGTTATAACAGAATACACACATACAGCTTTATTAAGAACACCGGTCTTATACAGATTCACCACAGGAAGGAAGCATAGATGGAGCTCCTATACTCCAGGCAGCACAGAACCCAACAGTAGCCTCCAGGTCCGACGTTATAACAGAATACAAACATACAGCTTTATTAAGACCACCAGTCTTATACAGATTCACCACAGGAAGGCAGCATAGATAGAGTTCCTATACTCCAGACAGCACAGAACCCAACAACAACCTCCAGGTCCGACGTTATAACAGAATACACACATACAGCTTTATTAAGACCACCAGTCTTATACAGATTCACCACAGGAAGGAAGCATAGATAGAGCTCCTATACACCAGACAGCACAGAACCCAACAACAGCCTCCAGGTCCGACGTTATAACAGAATACACACATGCAGCTTTATTAAAACCACCAGTCTTATACAGATTCACCACAGAAAGGAAGCATAGATGGAGCTCCTATACTCCAGACAGCACAGAACCCAACAACAGCCTCCAGGTCCGACGTTATAACAGAATACACACACATACAGCTTTATTAAGACCACCAGTCTTATACAGATTCACCACAGGAAGGAAGCATAGAAAGAGCTCCTATACTCCAGACAGCACAGAACCCATCAACACCCTAGTCAATTTAAGGAAGAAAATAAAGTTGAGTTGCCATTATAAGATTGTCCCAAAAGTTCGTGACCATATTTTGTATCACAACTAAACCTCAAAAAAAAAAAAAAATCGACAAGAATAGATTATATATAGAATAGAGGATGAGAAAACGGTCATATAATCAAATTAAACTGTTTTTATTAGAGACTTCTAACAGATGTATGCAGATGGTCACTTCCGTCTTTCAGCAATTGAGATGAAGGGCCAGTAGGAAGATGTCGAATGCATGCTGGCAATGTGCCTTCTACTCGATGGCGCCCAACGCGGATGGTGCTGAAAACACGACGTCACGCCATTCCAGCCTTCTGGTTCGTTGTTGTCCATACTTTTGAAGGCGCTCCTGTCTGTGAGGTAATACCTGGCAAGATTCTCACTGAAGACCGACCAACACTGAAGACATCCTAGTTTCGGTGTCATGCACTTACCTTCAAGAATGTCCTAGCCTAGAAAACTTTAACCATCTGAAACCTGAAGCTTAAGAAGCAACGAAACCTGAAATTTTCAAGAATTTTAGCACTCAAATGGTGGAGATATATAGGGTTGGCCATAATCTCTATACCACCATTTTTCAAGAGTTCATAGAAACCCAGGATTTGACCATCTCCCCGTGGTCCCTGCTGGATAAGCTTAGACTCCCAATGATCTCTTGTGAGAGATGTTAGACGAAACCAAGCATGTCGGGTTACAGAATACTCCTGACACGGACCATAAGAGGGTGGTTGTTCCAATACAAGTTCTCTTGGCTAATGAGTTTAGCCATGATGGCGGTATAGTACAGGTGTACAGACTTCGGTCTAGGTAGCCCACTATCCTATCATGTCTGAGGTAGCGTCAAGGTTAGCTGAAGTTGACAGTCCATGTAGCTGTAAACGTCGTTGAACTGTTCGTGAAGACACTTTTTGACTTGAAAACGACTCATTTCTTGACTCAGAGATCTTGATTAAGGTCATGCAGGTATCCTATGATGTCTGTGATGTAGCGTCAAGGTTAGCCGAAGATGAAAGTCCATGTTGCTACAAACGTCGTCGAACTGTTCGTGAAGACACTTTTTGACTTGAAAACGACTCATTTCTTGATTCAGAACTCTTGACCTGGCTATATGATCCATTAAGGCCATGCGGGTAACATGTCGGTCTTCTCGGCTGTTAGTGATAGCACTGAGATCCAGTACGTCGTTCTGTATGGCCGTTCTTAACCTATCAATTCTATATTCTGCTAACAGTCTTGGGACCTCGATCGATGTGTTAGCAGCAACACTGCGGTACGATAAACCACAATCCCAATAGACTACAATTCGACTTCTATCAAACTAAGAAACGTGTTGGTAAGCATTTCTCCTTCTTACACGAAGCATTAACACGTATCCACATATTCTCATGACCCAGCAATGGCCGCAGCCTTGCAGAAAATTGACATGGACACAGAGAAGCAGCTTTACACACCCAAGAACATTGCGACTGCTGTGATAGAGATGCATGGTATCATCTGAGGCTCTTCATTGGACACGACAAAAACAGAAAATTGACCCAGAACAGCAGCTTTACACACCCAAAAACATTACGACTGCTGTGATAGAGATGTATGGAGACATCTGAGGCTCTTCATTGGACACGACAACAACAACAGAAAATTGACCCAGAACAGCAGCTTTACATACCCAAGAACATTACGATTGCTATGATAGAGATGTATGGAGACATTTGAGGCTCTTCATTGGACACAACAACAACAAAAAATTGACCCAGAACAGCAGCTTTACATACCCAAGAACATTGCGACTGCTGTGATAGAGATGCATGGGAACATCTGAGGCTCTTCATTGGACACGACAACAACAGAAAATTGACCCAAAACAGCAGCTTTACACACCCAAGAACGTTGCGATTGCTATGATAGAGATGTATGGAGACATCTGAGGCTCTTCATTGGACACAACAACAACAGAAAATTGACCCAGAACAGCAGCTTTACATATCCAAGAACTTTACGATTGCTGTGATAGAGATGTATGGATACATCTGAGGCTTTTCATTGGACACGACAACAGAAAATTGACCCAGAACAGCAGCTTTACACACCCAAGAACATTGCGACTGCTGTGATAGAGATGTATGGAGACATCTGAGGCTCTTCATTGGATACGATAACAACAACACGATGCATTATGACAACTTTTCTTAACAAAGCAACATTTCTAATCCAATTTATGTTTAAGAAACCTGCTGTGCAATTTCTTCTTTTCAACATATTGTTGATGTCGCTATCGGCGACTATTTTGCATAACTGCGTTGGACATTTGCATATCACAGCATCTTCTTCCTATCGTGTAAATTTCACGTCGGTAGCGTGTGTCGCTTTCTTGGTATAGCAATTTTAATGGTCTTTTAAAAAAAGGCCGTGCTGAGAAGTCAAACAAAGTGTTTACACTCATAGACAAAACCCTGTTGCATGTATATCGGGATTCAGACAATAACTCTGAAAGATACACTCATAGACAAAACTTAAGGAAGTTGTGCCTTTTAGCATGTATATCGGGATTGAGACAATAACTCTGAAAGAAATTACAGTGACCTTTATTGAAGACACACGAGATAACCAAGTGTGTATACACTCATGGACAAAACTTATGGAATTTGTACCTTTTAGCATGTATATCGTGATTAAGACAATAACTCTGAAAGATATTACAGTGATCTTTATTGAAGACACACGAGATAATCAAGTGTGAATAAAATTGCCTCTGTCTTCTTCTTAAAAAAAAAGAGGACCGGCGACATCAAAAACTTCCTCGGTGTGGAACTGAGGAGTGAAGACCTTGTCTGGAGGAGAACTCTCTCAAGGTGGGAAGGCCTTCCTTGCTGAAGACATTTGTACACAACTGTATACACCTATCCCCCGATTTACACGGTAGATACGTTCCTGAGAAAAACGTGTAAATCGAAAATTACAAATTTTCGCGAAATTTTTATGCGAAGAAATACAGACACAGTGTGCGTGTGCAGCAAGTCAGCACATAAGCTCGGGATTCCTCGTGAGATGTGTACACAGCGCATGTGTTCAATCACAGTAGCATTTAGTATAGTGCGATAAAATAAAAAAAATAAAAATTGGAAAACCGTGTAAAAGCGAAAACGTGTAAAACAAGTACCGTGTAAATCGGGGGATAGGTGTATATTTAACTACATTTTATCTACCTTTTATTATATCTATTTGATCATACCTTTTCCTGTAACAATTTATTAGAAGAATCAATATAATTGTTTATATTGTCAAAGACTTTCTACTTCCTAAGTTTTTTCATTGAGTGTATTCATTTTGTGTATGCAAACATTCATAAACGTTGAAATCTTTTGAAAGTCTTAACTGTGTCCTTGAAACAAGAGATTTGCTATATTCCGGCTAAATATGATAATTGATTATTATTATTATTATTCCTAGTATATAAACACACGTGGTACAGGCCATGATAATAATGATGGATAGAAGTTAGCGACTGCTTTTACTGTAAGTACACCACATGTCTACACATGGTACAGGCCATGATAATAATGATGGATAGAAGTTAGCGACTGCTTTTACTGTAAGTACACCACATGTCTACACATGGTACAGGCCATGATAATAATGATGGATAGAAGTTAGCGACTGCTTTTACTGTAAGTACACCACATGTCTACACATGGTACAGGCCATGATAATAATGATGGATAGAAGTTAGCGACTGCTTTTACTGTAAGTACACCACATGTCTACACATGGTACAGGCCATGATAATAATGATGGATAGAAGTTAGCGACTGCTTTTACTGTAAGTACACCACATGTCTACACATGGTACAGGCCATGATAATAATGATGGATAGAAGTTAGCGACTGCTTTTACTGTAAGTACACCACATGTCTACACATGGTACAGGCCATGATAATAATGATGGATAGAAGTTGGCGACTGCTTTTACTGTAAGTACACCACATGTCTACACATGGTACAGGCCATGATAATCATGGTGGATAGAAATAGGCGACTGATTTTACTGTAAGTACACCACATGCCTACACATGGTACAGGCCATGATAATCATGGTGGATAGAAATAGGCGACTGATTTTACTGTAAGTACACCACATGTCTACACATGGTACAGGCCATGATAATCATGATGGATTGAAATAGGCGACTGATTTTATTGGAAGTACACCACATGTCTACATATGTAACAGGCCATGATAATCATGATGGATAGAAGTTAGCGACTGCTTTTACTGTAAGTACACCAAATGTCTACACATGGTATAGGCCAAGAAAATCATGATGGATAGAAATAGGCGACTTATTTTATTGTCACCACATGTCTACACATGGTACAGGCCATTATAATCATGGTGGGTAGAAGTTGGCAACTGCTTTTACTGTAAGTACATCACATGTCTACATATATGAAAAGCTGTTCGAATTCGCACTTACAAATTTATCAAAGCTTCGTTTGTTGTTATTTGCATTCGTTGGTGAGGTTAGACTTTACAAGAATCGAGAGAAATTGGAGCATTTTTTTAAAATTATTTATTAGGAAAAAAAAGTATTCAAAGCGGGATTCGATCCCGGGTCGTAGCGGTCGAAAACCAACAGTTTAGACCACTCATCCACCAAACCCCATGTTAATGGTTGTATAAAGGACTAATTAAAGGAAACCTCAGGTCTCTCCACAAGTGAACAAACATCCATAAAACAACAAAAGAGGGATAAGAAATGTTGAAATCTATAATCCAACATGAAGATAAAGGCCTAAGACCACATTTTAAGCTATTTGATTAATTGTTTCCAAAAGATTTTGTGTAAATATTGTTACATCAATTTTAATGCGCCTTACATTTATTCTAAATATTCTATGATATTTAATATTTTTTTTAAAACAGAATATTTAGATTATTATCATTCCTTTTTATAGTTTCATTCCTTTTGTAATATTCATTGTACATATATCTTGATTGGTTATTGGAGCGAGAGAGGACCTAGACGAAGACTGCGGATCACGACCTACGAGGAAGACAACGAATAAATAAACACAATAACGTTGAAAGGTAATTTATTTTTATCTAATTTTATTTATTTACTTTTACTTTTATTTATTTGCTTTGAAAATGGAAACCCGCTCGGGAAACGTGTATAACACCAAGAAGGAAGAAACCAAGGTCGACGACCCTGCAAAGCTGCAACTTGGTGCAACAATTGGTAGAGATGCTGGTCCGACCCAGTTGCTTTGAACCCCAATATAGAAATTCCGAAATATGACGGGACAGAACACCCTCGCCCATGGATAGATTTCCATGAAGAGATTGGTTTCCTCTACCATTGGGCAGACTACATAATCGCCCGTTATGCCGCCATGAACATGACGGGAAGTGCTAAAACCTGGTTGAATTTACACAAAGCTAGTTTCACGAGTTGGGAAAATATTAAAATCCGCCTCATTCAGGATTTTTCTCTGGACGCGAATAAAGAAGAACTTAGAATGAAGCTCAACAGAATGCAACACTGGAATGAACCAGCAATCAGGTTCGCGGAAGACATCCTAGTGTTGTGCAACAAGGTTGACCCCGCAATGGAAGAAGAAACAAAAATCGAACATGTTATTGGAGGACTGAAAAAAGAGTACTCGTTCGCGCTCTACCTGAACCCTCCTAAAACGACCGATGAACTTCTTGTCGTGTGTAAGAAAATGGATTCTTTTGAGAAGAAGTATCGGGAACGTGTGGAGAAATCCAGAAACCTATATAACGGTCCACGCTATTCTAGACCCCAACAACAATCGAGGTACGTGCCGCCGACTGCCGCACGAAACTACCAGACCACTTCCAAGCCCCAAGCCCCTGTTTCCAATAATTACAAGAACGACTCCCCTCCTACTCCCAGGCAGTATCGATACAACTTTCCCCAGCCCTCTGCCCTTGTACTTGTAGTTCTTACATCAATTTTAATGCGCCTTACATTTATTCAAAATATTCTATGATATTTAATATTTATTGTACATATATCTTGATTGGTTATTGGAGCGAGAGAGAACCTAGACGAAGACTGCGGATCACGACCTACGAGGAAGACAACGAATAAATAAACACAATAACGTTGAAAGGTAATTTATTTTTATTTACTATTATTTATTTGCTTTGAATATGGAAACCGGCTCGGGAAACGTGTATAACACCAAGAAGGAAGACACCAAGGTCGACGACCCTGCAAAGCTGCAACTTGGTGCAACAATATTGAAGTTTGCCATCAAATTATCTAGAGTATAGACAAGTAAAGATTCAGTAGGGATTGAATGTTTGCTAGAATCGTTTTAACAAATATTCGTTAGGCAAACTTTTACTCGGGTAAAAACCGGGCGAATCCGGGTATATTCGCTAAATACAGTTATTCACAAATGTTCGTTTGAGGGAAGATACTATTCCTTCAACTTCAAATTACCGAGGGGACCAATAAATATTGATTTTATTCAACCTATCGAGTATTTTTCAAGAGACCGGGAACAAATTTCAAATTATTGAGAGTATAGACAAGTATAGATTCAGTAGGGATTGGATGTTTGCTAGAATCGTTTTAACAAATATTCGTTAGGCAAACTTTTACTCGGGTAAAAAACCGGGCGAATCCGGGTATATTCGCTAAATACAGTTATTCACAAATGTTCGTTTGAGGGAAGATACTATTCCTTCAACTTCAAATTACCGAGGGGACCAATAAATATTGATTTTATTCAACTTATCGAGTATTTTTCAAGAGACTGGGAACAAATTTCAAATTATGGAGAGTATAGACAAGTATAGATTCAGTAGGGATTGGATGTTTGCTAGAATCGTTTTAACAAATGTTCGTTTGACAAACTTTTACTCGGGTAAAAACCGGGCGAAGCCGGGTACATTCGCTAGAGGTATAAAAAGACAAGGGTGTGTTGTGTGCTTCGAATTTTTTTAATAAAACAAAAGATCTTAGTAAAGGCTTATATATGCATGTATTATATGTAAATATTTATATTTTTTATCTTTTTTTCTTTTTCTCGGATTTACCCAGACCAATCTTTTCATGAACTTCATTGTCTTAATTAGGTTTTCTTGACATGCGTTGGACCTGGAGGTTGCTGTTGGGTTCTGTGCTGCCTGGAGTATAGGAGCTCCATCTATGCTTCCTTCCTGTGGTAAATCTGTATAAGACCGGTGGTCTTAATAAAACTGTATGTGTATGTATTCTGTTATAACGTCGGACCTGGAGGTTAGTTGTTGGGTTCTGTGCTGCCTGGGGTATAGGAGCTCCATCTATGCTTCCTTCCTGTGGTGAATCTGTATAAGACCGGTGGTCTTAATAAAGCTGTTTGTGTGTATTCTGTTATAACGTCGGACCTGGAGGCTGTTGTTGGGTTCTGTGCTGTCTGGAGTATAGAAGCTCTATCTATGCTTCCTTTCATCCTGTGGTGAATCTGTATAAGACCGGTGGTCTCTATTACTGTTATTCCTGTATGTACCCTACATTTCTACTCGGAGAATCGGTATAAGACTGAAAGGTCTTAATAAAGCTTTTTTGTTGTGTTAAAATACTTTTCACGGGGGTATTAGTGTTGCATATATATTTTAAGTTTAATTAATTAATTGTTCCACAGAGTATGTGTGTGAAATCACAAGTAAATAGGTGTTAACTGTAAGAAGATAAGTTTCTCTTTGTTTACTATGTTGTAAGTTTTATTTTGTTCTCTCTCTTGTAAATCAATAATGTTTGATTAATCTTCTTGGAATCAGTATCTTTTAAAAGTCAAAGCAAAGTCAACAATTTTACTATTTTGTTATTAATACTACCCCATAGATGTGATGTAAGCAGTCTTCTATATACACCAATACCTCGCTTTGCGTTTTTTCGCCCCCCCCCCCCCCCCCCCCCCCCCCCAATATATTTTTTCATCGCAGTCAGGGCAGTGGAAGTTTGTATTGTGTATAAAAGAAATATTCGTGCTTTTAAATCCTTTCTTTTTACTTGCAAAATATAAATCATAATATCGTCCCTACAACTGCAAACTATCGAATGTGAAAAATTCAATTTTGAAGGAGAGAGAAATGAAGAGACCATGTGGCCTACCCTCAGTAGAGGAAGGCATTGAAGGAGGGAGAAATGAAGAGACCATGACATGGTCTCTTCATTTCTCCCTCCTTCAATGCCTTCCTCTACTGAGGGTAGGCCACATGGTCTCTTCATTTCTCTCTCCTTCAAAATTGAATTTTTCACATTCGATAGTTTGCAGTTGTAGGGACGATATGTTTACCAATTTTTGGGATAACCTTATATTTCAAAGTCGAGAACCAAGTTAACCACATAAATAATTGATTGACAATACAGACATAGTTATATACACCAATACCTCGCTTTGCGTCGTTTCGTTTTGCGTTTTTTTTTTTTTTTCGAAGTTGCGTTACTGCTTAATTTTTACTGATTTTCACTGTGCGTCGTTAGATTTTCGAAGTTGCGTTGTTTTGGATTCGAGTCTTTAATTATTTTTTTCCCCCTAAAATATGGCAACACCTTTGTTTTTGATTGCGCCTTCACATATTTTCACTTTGCGTCGTTTCAATTTGCGTCGTGTTTTTTTTTTTTTTTTTTTGGAACCCAACCCCGACGCAAAGCGAGGTATGGGTGTATACCACAATAGTTCACGAATTTATTGGGTTTACTTTGAGATCTTGAGATATCATTCGACCTCCACCCATGCACGTATATTTTCAAAAATATATAACACTTATAAAATTTATAACACACAAAGAAGGTAATATTTATTTTCTCCCCCTTTCAATTTCATTAATATTTAAAATATGTAAATAATAATTTGTATTAGACGAAAAACATGGTGAAAGAAGACGAGTTTCTTTTATTGATGCATAGGTGCAAGCTTTCGGGTAAAACCCTTCAACAGGCGAGCATTGAAGCGCGACTTATAAGAACTATGGTACAAATGGTTGGAAGGAATATATATATTATTCCTGTGCATGTATAATATATGCTCGCCTGTTGAAGGGTTTTTACCCGAAAGCTTGCACCTATGCATCAATAAAAGAAACTCGTCTTCCTTCACCATGTTTTTTCGTCTAATTTCAATCCAGGAATAATTTGTATATAAAAATAGTATTTATCATCAATTTATTATCGTGATACTCCTGTTGAAGGACTGACAAGTCCGAAAGCTTGAAGATAAAAATTTTAACAAGAAACTTAACCCTGGAAGCTTTATTTATTTTATAATTATTTGTTATTATTTTAATTTGCAGACTTCGTAGTAAACCCATGTACAAGACTATGTATCTTCTCAAATCTGTTTATGAGCTCACTTGTCTTAATTACAATGTATAAATTTCATTATCTCAATATTGATTGTGATTAGCTTTTTTACCTTTGTTGTGTCCTCTACCTAACAAAAATAGCATTTGACGAACACTATAAGGTATAAACTATTTATTTCTATAAAAAAGATACTTTCGCTCTCCTCTTACACTCTATATACATTCAATCATTTTACATATTTAATTTTCTATCAGAAAATTAATACGTATCTACATATATGCTGCATTTTTTCTTTAAGAATAAAATTTGCATATGGAATCATTACAACCTTAATTTGTGGTGAATCCGTGGTAAATCCATGTATAATACTTTTCCTCCAATTTACCCAGACTAATCTATTAGCTTGATTGTCTTTATATGATTTTTTCCTGTATATAAATATCATATTACCATTAAGGTACTATTATTGTTATTCCTGTATGTATCCTACATTTCTGTGCTTGGAGAATCTGTATAAGACTGAAAGTTTCCATCACCAATACAGTAGAACAACCTCCATAAGAGGACACTCCCGCTAGAGAACACCTCTCTACAAAGGACAGTTTTCATCACCAATACAGTAGAACAACCTTAATGAGAGGACACTCCCGCTAGAGGACACCTCTCTACAAAGGGCAGTTTTCATCACCAATACAGTAGAACAACCTTAATGAGAGGACACCTCTCTACAAAGGACAGTTTCAATCACCAATACAGTAGAACAACCTCCATAAGAGGACACTCCCGCTAGAGGAAACCTCTCTATAAAAGACAGTTTCCATCACCAATACAGTAGAACAACCTCCATGAAAGGACACCTCTCTACAAATAACAGTTTTCATTCCCAAAATTATAATTTTTATTATTTAGCAACTCTCTGGTAAGAGGACATCTCTTCCTAAAGGACACTTTGGCTCTGCAACTAAGTATTGTCATTTACAGAGAAGTTCTACTGTACCTCCAATTAAGAACCCAACTTCCAATAAGATATCACCTACCTGAACAAAAAACTTTGTAAAACCAGAAATGATTCGAACAAAACTGATACAACCTCCAATAAGAGACCACCTCCACGAGAGACCTATTTAAAGCAGTCTTTTACGATGTGTCCCGAATGTGATAGATGTAAACAAACAGATTTAAGGAGATATAATTAAAGTAATCAATATTTCAACATCTTTTGGTAAAAAAAAAAAAAAACTCGTCTTTGTTTATTTATTCCTAAAGTACTGAAATCACAGTAAACCAGTTCCATCAAAGAAATAAAGCTGTGTTTGAAAGTCATGTGTCAAAACAGAATCTAAGAACTTTCGTAACAAAAATAAATTTATTTCAAAATACAGCTCTGCCATGCGATAAGTGTGAAATAAAGGTCTGTTTATATACATCTGATATACATTACAAAAGAAAAAAAAAAAAGAATGATTTTTCAAATTAATTACTAAAAAAAATGATATACAATATTTATATATATTAATAAATATATTATATAATAGTTTTAAAAACACAATATAAACAACACTTATAATAAATAGGACAGTAAACTAAAATGGTTGTTAAATGATATATCACGAATAAATGCAGCAACTCTGCTAATAATAAAAAGCAGACGATGAAAAAAAAAAAACAATCAGAAAATTAACTAAATGATTAAAGTTTTGGAATGTGTTCTATAGTATTGTGGATGAATTATGGAAAAAATTATTGAAATATATATAGGGATAGTTGTAATTGGTCATGACCCTGTAAGCAAAAAAAAAAAAAAAGTAGCGATAGTCTAAAAAAAAAAAAATTTGTAAATCGCCTACCTTATTGTTTTCCAAAAAATTCCGTGATGCGGCGCTGTCGTAAGTGGCGTATAATAACCGCCTCCACACTTTGGGCGACCGCTTTAAGATTCTTGTAGGTTGGTTCATCTAACGCGCAGTTTTCATTAAGGAAGTTGTAGACCGTTTCTATGGCCTCCCGAACGGCCTTGTTGGATGGCTTGGCTGGGTCGGCCATAGGCTGAGGAGTTACTATGGCTTGTTGTTGAGATGTAGCTGCCTTTCCCTCTACACTTTGGAAATCCAGTAGACTTGCTTGAACGTAGTTCTTTGTCTTTATTGGTCTCTGAGATAGTATCTTGAATAGACTCTGATTCTCTATTGCTGATTCCTGGTTTCTTTCTTGTATTTGCATTCCGTTTGGTTCGATTCCATTTGGTATATGGTAGTCCTCGTGTTCTTTAGTCATTTCATCTGAGTAGACATCGTTTGGATCCATTTCGCTGGTGTAGATATCACTGGGGCATAGTGAGATGCTATTGTGGTAGACGTCGTCAGAGTCCATGTCACTATCTTCTCCCCCTTCTTCAACTTCTTGCTGGTTTTGATAATTAATGATTTCGTTGATGATCTTGTATCGTTCCTCACTAAGATCCTTGACCGGTTTTTTCTGAGGTGGAGGAAGTGGTTTTGAAATTTGTTGCTTCCTTGCTGAGAGTTGTTTTGAATGTGATGGTCCCTTTCCATTAAGGATTGCTTGATTCAGAAATTTAGGGTTATCCTCAATGTCAAAGTATTCTTGTGGGGTCATCAGACTTCTTATACGTAGTTGGTTGCCCACGTCTCTCATCAAATGAGCAAGTTCGATGTCGATTTCTTGCATTTCTTCTTCAAAGTTTTCGCTCACTGGGAATGAAGTTTCATCCCAAGCCAATTTGATGAAAACGACCATCTCTTTGAGGCTTAGACTTGGAACACGATTTTCTTGAATGCACTCGTTAAGATGGCAGATTTGAAACTGTCGGTAGTTAGTCTTGAAAGCTCTGATAAGCTTTGATGTTTCAGCTGAGTCCATGGTAGGTACCAGGTCAACAAAGACATTTTTAAGTCCGTCTGAAGGTCGAAGTGATGACGTAAGGCCAGCGTGACTGTCAACCAACAAATCAACGGTCTTCTTGTCGCGGCGCATCTTGGCGTCCAGGAGTCGCGCCCATTTGTCGAAGGCGGATTGATCCAGGCGGCCATCGGCGGTAGGGAAGTAGGTGGAGAAATTCTCAGGCGACGTCTTCTCACGTCCAACTACGAGCGGATCTATTTTGTCATTGCCGTCCTTGCTGACTGCCAGGATGATGGTGAGTTTGTCGCCGGCGTGGGACTGCGCAGCATCCGGTAGAGCTCGGTAGAACAGCGTACATGGGAAGGCCACGTATTCCTCCCGAGGCAAGCTGGGTTCTGCTTGGGACGCCGCCTGGTTGCCGTAGTTATCGATGTGATAACGTTTCTTGAACTTGTACATCCATCCTCGTGAGTAGGTGAAGTCTTCGGGAAGTTCACACTTGCGTCCTAATTGCTGAGCCTTTGCTCGTAGTTCAGCATTGGTGACAACACGACGAGCACCAGAAGTAGTCTTCTCTCTATACCAACGGGCGAGGCGTTGTTCAACTTGAGAAAGAAGGGGCGTATGCTTGACGGAAAACCGTTTCTTGTTGGCGGCTGCTGTCATGGCGGGAGCCAGCGCCGGTTGGTAGGAGGTCGTGGCGGCGGTACCCTCCATAGCGCGGTGCTCCAGTTAGCGGGGACGAAGCAGGTTTGGTGACGTCGGTCAGGCGAAGCTGCTTCGGGCCGTCAGCGCAGCGGCGGGCGGGGAAGTGACTCATGGAGCCGGCCTGCCATTGGCCGCCGCGGAGCCCCTAGCGGGGTGCTCAACCTGAACCTGGAGGCCGCAGCTGCCTAGATAACCTTGGCCCAGGCTGGCGGAGGGAGAGATCCTCGCCGTTCGTTCGCTCGATAACATCCGCTGTGGATGCCAGCCGTCGCTGTGACATTACTGGCTTGCTGCCTTATTCAACACTTCTGCCTTGTAGACAACAAAACACAATATACCACCACACCACAATTAAATATAGAGACGAAAACCCATCTGTTAAATAAAATATAAGTCAGAATTAGAAAAAAATTACGTTAAATTTAAGTTACGTCTTATTATTATAAAGAAAACGAAATATAAATATATATTTTTCAACTTTTAAGAAATCAAACAACATTTTTAAAATAGGAATTCAAAAAATAAATGTTAATATATAGTTTTTCTATCTTTTATAAACAAATAAAAAAAATATCAGTTATATGATAAGTATTCTAAGAATTTAAAATATTTATTTACGTATTAATTGAAAATTGACCATGAAAATGTAATTCAAATAAATTGTTGATGTTTAAATATTTCGAGAAGGATGGAAAACTAATTTAATCGCTTGTTGAGTTATCAGAAATGTACAGAATTAAAGAAAAGGAAACGTGTGCGTTCTTTTTTTAGTCTTCCTTTATTGAAGTTTTTTTATTGGCTGCGTTTTTATCGACTGCTAAGGAAAATTGTTTTCTTGAAACTGTAATCACATCGAATATCACAGAGTTTTGATGGCATTAGTTGTTTTTGTTATCCACTTATTAATATACGTTATTATAGGTATATTTTTATAAATATATAATAGCAATCAGACGATCAGATTTAATTTAACTTTTTTCAACTTATCAATCTGTTGTTATAAGAAGCGTAAGCATACTTTTTTTTTTAAATATATATTTACGATTATTTTTTTCTGGAAATTAAAACAAAATAATTTGTAATATATTTTTTTTTCTTTTTAATCTTTAGAGCTAAAAAATAAATAGACGATTAATATATTGAAATATATTTACTCTTTAATTGCTTTTTTCCCCAAACATATTAAATTATTAATCCATGTTAGTTTTAATGGGAATATTTTACTTAAATACCGTATATTATATATTCATTGATTTTTTAAAAGGAATTAATCTTATCATTTACATTTTAGGAGAGATTAAAAAAATTTGGAACGCACCATTTTTTAAAAATACCCTTTTTAACATGTTATACTAGGAAAAAAATAAAATAATAAATATATTTTTAAATTATATAAGGACAACAATAGTTGACAAAATATGTACGCTTCAAAGAGAGAAACCTGATTTAATTTAACCTATATAAAAGAACATTTTTAATAAGGACATTTCAAATTCAAATAAAGGTATTTTTATATTTTGTATATATACATATATAAAGTCTTTAAACTTTTTATACAATATTTAAGTTTAATATCAATATGTAAAAGTTTACTAACAAAGTTTGAAAATAGACACTTCGGCCAGTTGGAGTTGTTTATTTTCTCAACGCTTCAAAAAAATATTTTGTCTTCGTCAGGAGAAATAAATAAAAATAAAGCATTTGGCAAGGGTGTTAAAAATTGCTCTTCTGACGAAGTCAAAAGATTTTTCTTGAAACGTTGAGAAAATATAACTTTAACTGGCCGAAGTGTCTATTTTTTAAATATTTATTATTATTTTAATTGTTATATGTTGTATTAAAGTCTTTTATTGTATAATCGTTTTTTATGTACACATATTTTGTCCTCATTAATTAAAAGAAAAGCTTAACCTATACTTTGTCTAAATTCATTTATTGTGATTCAATAGTATATATAGGTTTTATAATTTTTAAATATAATATTTTACACTTTATATATATAATGCGTCATCTTTAATTTAAAAAAAAACTATTTACATTTTAATAAAAACATTGTTTTTAATAGCTTTTTTAAAAATTTAATTTGAAATTTTAACAATTAAGGAAGTTGTACCTTTTAGTATGTATATCGGGATTCAGATAATAACTTTGAAAGATATTACAGTGAGACCTTTATTGAAGACACACGAGATAACCAATATACACTCATGGACAAAACTTAAGGAAGCTGTACCTTTTAGCATGTATATCGGGATTGAGACAATAACTCTGAAAGATATTACAGTGATCTTTATTGAAGACACACGAGATAACCAAGTGTGTATACACTCATGGACAAAACTTTAGGAAGTTATACCTTTTAGCATGTATATCGGGATTGAGACAATAACTCTGAAAGATATTGCAGTGACCTTTATTGAAGACACACGAGATAACCAAGTGTGTATACACTCATGGACAAAACTTAAGGAAGTTATACCTTTTAGCATGTATATCGGGATTCAGATAATAATTCTGAAAGATATTACAGTGACCTTTATTGAAGACACACGAGATAGCCAAGTGTGTATACACTCATGGACAAAACTTAAGGAAGTTGTACTTTTAACATGTATATATCGGGATTCAGACAATAACTTTGAAAGATATTACAGTGATCTTTATTGAAGACACACGAGATAACCAAGTGTGTATACACTCATGAACAAAACTTAAGGAAGTTGTACCTTTTAGCATGTATATCGGGATTCACCTTACAACCCTGAACACTCGGATTTTCCTGGAAAATCTCTTAAAGATTTCTTGAAAAAGACATGGCCTACCTGTGCTGTGTGAGCAGAAGAGCTTAAATTGACTTGTTCCATATGTAAATACCTGTTTTCTTTCCTCTTTTCGCTCTCCACTTCTCCCATCCATATTTCAAAAAAAAAAAATTTCTTTCCTATTTTTTTTCTTATAATCTGTATATATTAATCATATGTATATGATCTTTCTCCATTTTTTATTTCCCACTTTCATAGGTTTCTCCGTCTTGTAACCCCAAGGAGAATCCTCTGTAAGACCTGTGTGTCTTAATAAAGGCTTTTGTGTGTGTGTATATCGGGATTCAGACAATAAATCTGAAAGATATTACAGTGACCTTTATTGAAGACACACGAGATAACCAAGTGTGTATACACTCATGAACAAAACTTAAGGAAGTTGTACCTTTTAGCATGTATATCGGGATCCAGACAATAACTTTGAAAGATATTACAGTGATCTTTATTGAAGACACACGAGATAACCAAGTGTGTATACACTCATGAACAAAACTTAAGGAAGTTGTACCTTTTATCATGTATATCGGGATTGAGACAATAAATCTGAAAGATATTACAGTGACTTTATTGAAGACACACCAGATAACCAATATACACTCATGGACAAAACTTAAGGAAGCTGTACCTTTTAGCATGTATACCGGGATTGAGACAATAAATCTGAAAGATATTACAGTGACCTTTATTGAAGACACACGAAATAACCAAGTGTGTATACACTCATGGACAAAATTTAAGGAAGTTGTAACTTTTAGCATGTATATCGGGATTCAGACAATATATCTGAAAGATATTACAGTGACCTTTATTGAAGACACACGAGATAACCAATATACACTCATTGACAAAATTTAAGGAAGTTGTAACTTTTAGCATGTATATCGGGATTCAGACAATAAATCTGAAAGATAGTACAGTGACCTTTATTGAAGACACACGAGATAACCAATATACACTCATTGACAAAACTTAAGGAAGTTGTTCCTTTTAACATGTATATATCGGGATTCAGACAATAACTCTGAAGGATATTACAGTGACCTTTATTGAAGACACACGAGATAACCAATATACACTCATGGAAAAACTTAAGGAAGCTGTACCTTTTAGCATGTATATCGGGATTGAGACAATAACTCTGAAAGATATTACAGTGATCTTTATTGAAGACACACGAGATAACCAAGTGTGTATACACTCATGGACAAAACTTAAGGAAGTTGTACCTTTTAGCATGTATATCGGGATTCAGACAATAAATCTGAAAGATATTACAGTGACCTTTATTGAAGACACACGAGATAACCAATATACACTCATTGACAAAACTTAAGGAAGTTGTTCCTTTTAACATGTATATATCGGGATTCAGACAATAACTCTGAAGGATATTACAGTGACCTTTATTGAAGACACACGAGATAACCAAGTGTGTATACACTCATGGACAAAACTTAAGGAAGTTGTACCTTTTAGCATGTATATATCGGGATTCGGATAATAACTCTGAAAGATATTACAGTGACCTTTATTGAAGACACACGAGATAACCAATTTAAAATAACCAAGTGTAAACAAAATTGTTTCTGTCTCCTTAAAGAAAAAAAAAAAAAAAGGCGATCGGCAAAATCAGACTTTTCATTTCCTTAAGTTTTGTCCATGAGTGTAAACACCATCTACTTTCCTTACTGCAATGAAAAGATTAAGAATTTTTTTTTATTATCATAGCAATAAGGACAGTAGAAGCGTTTGCTTTATTAGAGAAAGAAACATTCTATAATGGTTTTATTTCTTATATATAGATGGCGCTTTAGGGCCTTAGGTTGAAGACTGTATTACTTTAGACAAAAGCTACGAGGGATGTTTGAAGTAAATTGATGAATCCTGTGGCTTCTACTGAACAACTGGGTGTTGTTGTTGTTGTTGTTGTGTCCAAAGAAGAGCCTCAGATGTCTCCATACATCTCCATCACAGCAGAAGCAATATCCACTATCTTGGGTGTGTAAAGCTGCTGCTCTGGGTCTAAGTCAATTTTCTGCAAGGCTGTGACCATTGCTGGACATGAGAATATGTGGGTAGGTGTTAGTTCCACACCAGGACAGTTGTTGCATGCTTTATAAGTTCTTGTGCCATCTGGATGTATTGTCATTCCTTTATAGTGTTTTGTTCTAAGTCTTGTTATAGTTTTTGTCAGTTTATTTCACATATTTGATCTTTCTTATTTTTTGTTTGATTATCTTGTATTTTGCCAAAGCATCAGCGTCAAATACTGACATTTGTTCTTTCCTTTGGCTCAGCTTTCTGGCTTCCTTTGCCAATTTATCTGCCATTTCATTACCCTCGATCCCAACATGGGCAGGAATCCATTGTAGAATGCAGTTCTTCTCCAATGGTTCCAGTTGGGTAGGTAGCGAGTGTATTTTCTGCGTGATTCTAGTATTGCCCTTCTGAATTGCTTCTAGAGCGGATCTGGTGTCGCTGTATATTATGATTCCTTCTGCTTGATGCAGGGATGGTTGGTTCAGGCATACATCAAGGGCTTTCCAGATAGCTGTCAGTTCACAAGTGAAGTTTGACGAAATCTTTCCTGCTCCTTCTTTGATTTTGATGTGTGTTCCATCTTGGAGTATTATGCTAATTCCGGCCCCTCCATTACTCAGGGTAAGGTCTGATGATCCATCTGTGTATGCTAATAAATAATTTATCTGATCATATAAATCAATTGTGTCAAGTCCTTTCTTTTTAAGTATGATTTTGTTCTCTTTTTTATTGCAGGGTTCGTTCAGGTTGAGGTTGATGATTATATTTGATGGTAATGGGGTAGGAAATGTTGGTTCTTCTTGAATTTGAAAGTCACTGTGTTTCATGTTTATGCCTTTTCTAATATTGTTGTCGTACTGAAGTGTTGAAGATCTTTTAAGTCTTTCTTTTTGTGTCCAGTTTAAATAGGTTCTATGGGATATGTGTTCGGTTTTTTTACTTTTTAAGCTATTTGTGAATTTTATTGTTTCTAATTGTCTTCTGCTTTCGAGTAGGTCTAGGCCACATTCTCTTTGAATTTTCTCATTGTTGGTGGAAGAAACAGCACCAGTGATTATTTTGGCCGCTTTTGCTTGAACACTGTCTAGTCTTCCTTTTAGTGATGAGCTTGAGGGAGCCCAGACAGGTGTTGCATATTCCATTATTGGCCTTATTAAGGTGGTATATGTTGTTCTGAGGGTTTTGGGTTTTGCTCCCCAATTTGTTCCACATAACCTTCTCAGAATATTTAGTTTTCTGGTAGCTCTATTTGAGGTGCTAATTATGTGTTCTGTAAATCGCAATTCCTCATCAAGTATCACACCTAGGTATTTTGGATTTCTAATTTTATCAATTATTTGGTTGTTTATACTTATTTTGGGATTAAATTTATGCCTCTTTTTCCTGTCAGTGGAGAAGACGCATAGGTTTGTTTTTATTGGGTTTATGGCCATTTTGAGTTCCATTTCCCACTTCTCCAGTCCTCTCATTGATGTGTTCAGTATTTTTTTTTATTTTTCTATACTGCTACTTGTGTGCCATATGGCTATATCATCTGCATAACAGGCAACCTTTGTGTCTTCAGTGAGGTAAGGATGGATGTCGTTAATATATAGCAGGAAGAGTAGAGGACTGAGCACAGATCCCTGAGGTACACCAGCCCATGTTCTTCTGTCCTTGGAAAATGCTCCATTAACCCGAACCTTTATCCTTCTTCCCCTTAAGAAACTGGGCGTTGAATGAACTAATTAATTAACTTCTAAGACTCTATTTTGCGACTTTAGACATCCCTCTACCCTTGATACATCCATGTATAAAACTGTATAGATGTCTGGTAATTATAACATTGTTGTATATTGTCTTGTACTAATCTAACTTTCTGTCAATACTACTAATTATTGTTCTTTAAGAAAAGGAACTGCTTGTTCTCGATTGCTTGTATATGAGTTTATGCCATGCTCTTTCTTTCTTCTTTCTCCTTATTTGATACATTGTAAATAACATTGTTGATTATTGTTATTGTTATTCTTGTATGTACCCTCTTCCTGTGGTCATTGGACATGTGTCGGACCTGGAGGCTGTTGTTGGGTTCTGTGATGCCTGGAGTACGGATGCTTCCTTTCTTCCTGTGGTGAATCCCAATAAGAAGGGTGGTCTTAATGAGGCTGTATGTATACCTTCTTCTTTCTCATCCACTACATGATGGTGATTGATCAACGTGAGGATATCGTTGTAAGCCGGCATTGAGAGTGGGCATGGGGGTCGGTTGAAGGATGGTCTAAACCGTTGGTTTACGACCGCTACGACCCGGGTTCGATTCCCGCATTGGGCACTTTTTTTCTGATTAAAAAAAATGCTACAATGGCCCCTGATTCTTGCAAAAGTTCAACCCCACCAGCGAGTGCAAGTAACCAAACGGGGTTCTGGCACATTTGTAAGTGCAAAGTCGAACTGCTTTTAACATGTGTAGACATGTGGTGCACTTACAGTAAAAAAGCAGTCGCCTACTTCTACCCGCCATGTTTATCATGGCCTGTACCACGTGTACTAGGGATAAGCAAAAAAAAAATGAGAGAGGACAATCTGACTGGTGTCTTAATAAAGGATTTCTGTGTATGTTTATACCCTCTTCTAATCAGAGAATCTGTATAAGACCAGAAAGTCTTAATAAATATTTTTGTTGTACTTTGTTTTTGTATTACTTTAGACACAATTCATCATTTTACTCTATACCTCTAGCAATGTATAATGGAAGATATATGTTGAACTTGACATTCAAGTAAGAGTTAATAAGAATATATTCCATTCTCAATATTGACATTGGAATTTGCCGCTGTCATTCACGTTTTGAAGAACTTCATCCTAACTCTACCAGTCCAAAGCCTGGATAAAAAAAGGAGGAGAAAGATAAGTAACAAGTTTACCAAAAAACCTGGGCTCAGCGGGTCATGCTGATAGTACCCTGTAAGGTCTCCAGGGATACAGGATGTACTCCATGTTGGCTGTACATGGTGTTTGTTTCTCATGTCACCATTTCATATTGGAGCTAAGTCAGTGGCCTGCTACTGAGTAGTGCTCCCAGTCTTAATGACAAAGGGGATACAGGATGTACTCCATGTTGGGAGAGGCTGTACATGGCGTCTGTTCCTCATGTCAACATTTCATATTGGAGCTAAGTCAGTGGTCTGCTACTGAGTAGTGTTCCCAGTATTAACGACAAAGGGGATACAGGATGTACTCCATGTTGGCTGTACATGGTGTTTGTTTCTCATGTCACCATTTCATATTGGAGCTAAGTCAGTGGCCTGCTACTGAGTAGTGCTCCCAGTCTTAATGACAAAGGGGATACAGGATGTACTCCATGTTGGGAGAGGCTGTACATGGCGTCTGTTCCTCATGTCAACATTTCATATTGGAGCTAAGTCAGTGGCCTGCTACTGAGTAGTGCTCCCAGTCTTAATGACAAGGGGGACACAGGATGTACTCCATGTTAGGAGCGGCTGTACATGGTGTCTGTTCCTCATGTCACCATTTCATATTGGAGCTAAGTCAGTGGCCTGCTACTGAGTAGTGCTCCCAGTCTTAATGACAAAGGGGATACAGGATGTACTCCATGTTGGGAGAGGCTGTACATGGCGTCTGTTCCTCATGTCAACATTTCATATTGGAGCTAAATCAGTGGCCTGCTACTGAGTAGTGCTCCCAGTCTTAATAACAAAGGGGATACAGGATGTACTCTATGTTGGCTGTACATGGTGTTTGTTCCTCATGTCACCATTTCATATTGGAGCTAAGTCAGTGGCCTGCTACTGAGTACTGCTCCCAGTCTTAATGACAAGGGGGACACAGGATGTACTCCATGTTAGGAGCGGCTGTACATGGCGTCTGTGTCTCATGTTAACATTTCATATTGGAGCTAAATCAGTGGCCTGCTACTGAGTAGTGCTCCCAGTCTTAATGACAAAGGGGATACAGGATGTACTCCATGTTGGCTGTACATGGTGTCTGTTCCTCATGTCACCATTTCATATTGGAGCTAAGTCAGTGGCCTGATACTGAGTAGTGCTCCCAGTCCTAATAACAAAGGGGATACAGGATGTACTCTATGTTGGCTGTACATGGTGTTTGTTCCTCATGTCACCATTTCATATTGGAGCTAAGTCAGTGGCCTGCTACTGAGTACTGCTCCCAGTCTTAATGACAAGGGGGACACAGGATGTACTCCATGTTAGGAGCGGCTGTACATGGCGTCTGTGTCTCATGTTAACATTTCATATTGGAGCTAAATCAGTGGCCTGCTACTGAGTAGTGCTCCCAGTCTTAATGACAAAGGGGATACAGGATGTACTCCATGTTGGCTGTACATGGTGTCTGTTCCTCATGTCACCATTTCATATTGGAGCTAAGTCAGTGGCCTGATACTGAGTAGTGCTCCCAGTCTTAATGACAAAGGGGATACAGGATGTACTCCATGTTGGCTGTACATGGTGTCTGTTCCTCATGTCACCATTTCATATTGGAGCTAAGTCAGTGGCCTGCTATTGAGTAGTGCTCCCAGTCTTAATGACAAAGGGGATATAGGATGTACTCCATGTTGGCTGTACATGGTGTCTGTTCCTCATGTCACCATTTCATATTGGAGCTAAGTCAGTGGCCTGCAACTGAGTAGTGCTCCCAGTCTTAATGACAAAGGGGATACAGGATGTACTCCATGTTGGCTGTACATGGTGTCTGTTCCTCATGTCACCACTTCATATTGGAGCTAAGTCAGTGGCCTGCTACAGAGTAGTGCTCCCAGTATTAATGACAAAGGGGATACAGGATGTAATCCATGTCGGCTGTGCATGGTGTCTTTTCCTCATGTCACCATTTCTTTTGGAGCTAAGTCGGCCTGCCACTGAGTAGTGCCCCAGTCTTAATGACAAAGGCAGATGCATTCTACTTCATCCACTTATGATGTTTGTCCTAATATGATTGAGTGGAGATAAGAAATAATTCATCCTAAGTTCGAAATGGATTGTTTGTACTCCAAGCCATATCATGAAATTTTAATTTATTTTCATCATCCTCGACATCAATTCTGTAGTACATTGTAGAAATGGTTGTAAAGCCAACGGAAAGCTCTTTAAAGTAAAAGACACTTCGGCCAGGAATTTGTTTCTAAACTTTTCGACCCAAAAATCTCTTGTCCTCGTCAGGAAAAAAATGTTGTTGTTGTTTTGTCCAATGAAGAGCCTCAAATGTCCCTATGCATATCTATTACAGCATTCACAATGTACTTGGGTGTGTAAGCTGCTGCTTTGGGGTTCATGTCAATTTTCTGCAAGGCTGCGGCCATTGCTAGACAAGACTGTAGTATTCTGTGTTTTAAAATATATAATAGATCATCATCATAAACAATAATAATAATATACGATGTATAATGTAAACAACGTGTTGATGTAAAAATATAAATATAAAGTGTAATAAATAATTTGTAATATAATTTCATCTGGTGAGTAATGTTTAATTAAATAATAACTATACAACAATAACTATACAACAAAGACAATATGTGAGTAGGTGTTAGTTCCACAACAGGACAGTTGTTACATGTTTGTATGTTCTCTTGTGCCATCTGGATGTATTGTTATTCCTTTAGGGTGTTTCGTTTTATATCTTGTTATAGTTTTTGTAATTCTTCTCTCAGAGTTTATTTCGCATATTTGATCTTTTCTTATATCAGGAAAAAATAATTGAAGCATTTGTGGCAAGGTTTAATTTTATAATCATTTATTTTTTTTATTATCATCAAATCAGACGCGATATCCTCACAAGTAATGCTTGCGTCAAGAAACAACACTAAATTCAGAAAACTGTTTTACATAATCAAATGAATAAACATACACACATACAGCTTTATTAAGACCACCGGTCTTATAGAGATTCACCACGGGAAGGAAGCATAGATGGAGCTCCTATACTCCAGGCAGCACAGAACCCAACCACAATCTCCAGGTCCGACGTTATAACAGAATACACACATACAGCTTTATTAAGACTACCGGTCTTATACAGATTCACCACGGGAAGGAAGCATAGATGGAGCTATACTCCAGGCAGCACAGTACCCAACAACAGCCTCCAGGTCCGACGTTATAACAGAATACACACATACAGCTTTATTAAGACTACCGGTCTTATAGAGATTCACCACGGGAAGGAAGCATAGATGGAGCTCCTATACTCCAGTCAGCACAGAACCCAACAACAGCCTCCAGGTCCGACGTTATAACAGAATACACACATACAGCTTTATTAAGACTACCGGTCTTATAGAGATTCACCACGGGAAGGAAGCATAGATGGAGCTCCTATACTCCAGGCAGCACAGAACCCAATAACAGCCTCCAGGTCCGACGTTATAACAGAATACACACATACAGCTTTATTAAGACCACAGGTCTTATACAGATTCACCATAGTAAGAAAGGAAACATAGATAGAGCTCCTATACTCCAGGCAGCACCGAACCCAACAACAGCCTCCAGGTCCGACGTTATAACAGAATACACACATACAGCTTTATTAAGACCACAGGTCTTATACAGATTCACCATAGTAAGAAAGGAAACATAGATAGAGCTCCTATACTCCAGGCAGCACCGAACCCAACAACAGCCTCCAGGTCCGACGTTATAACAGAATACACACATACAGCTTTATTAAGACCACAGGTCTTATACAGATTCACCATAGTAAGAAAGGAAACATAGATAGAGCTCCTATACTCCAGGCAGCACCGAACCCAACAACAGCCTCCAGGTCCGACGTTATAACAGAATACACACATACAGCTTTATTAAGACCACAGGTCTTATACAGATTCACCATAGTAAGAAAGGAAACATAGATAGAGCTCCTATACTCCAGGCAGCACCGAACCCAACAACAGCCTCCAGGTCCGACGTTATAACAGAATACACACATACAGCTTTATTAAGACCACAGGTCTTATACAGATTCACCATAGTAAGAAAGGAAACATAGATAGAGCTCCTATACTCCAGGCAGCACCGAACCCAACAACAGCCTCCAGGTCCGACGTTATAACAAAATACACACATACAGCTTTATTAAGACCACAGGTCTTATACAGATTCACCATAGTAAGAAAGGAAACATAGATAGAGCTCCTATACTCCAGGCAGCACCGAACCCAACAACAGCCTCCAGGTCCGACGTTATAACAGAATACACACATACAGCTTTATTAAGACCACAGGTCTTATACAGATTCACCATAGTAAGAAAGGAAACATAGATAGAGCTCCTATACTCCAGGCAGCACCGAACCCAACAACAGCCTCCAGGTCCGACGTTATAACAGAATACACACATACAGCTTTATTAAGACCACAGGTCTTATACAGATTCACCATAGTAAGAAAGGAAACATAGATAGAGCTCCTATACTCCAGGCAGCACCGAACCCAACAACAGCCTCCAGGTCCGACGTTATAACAGAATACACACATACAGCTTTATTAAGACCACAGGTCTTATACAGATTCACCATAGTAAGAAAGGAAACATAGATAGAGCTCCTATACTCCAGGCAGCACCGAACCCAACAACAGCCTCCAGGTCCGACGTTATAACAGAATACACACATACAGCTTTATTAAGACCACAGGTCTTATACAGATTCACCATAGTAAGAAAGGAAACATAGATAGAGCTCCTATACTCCAGGCAGCACCGAACCCAACAACAGCCTCCAGGTCCGACGTTATAACAGAATACACACATACAGCTTTATTAAGACCACAGGTCTTATACAGATTCACCATAGTAAGAAAGGAAACATAGATAGAGCTCCTATACTCCAGGCAGCACCGAACCCAACAACAGCCTCCAGGTCCGACGTTATAACAGAATACACACATACAGCTTTATTAAGACCACAGGTCTTATACAGATTCACCATAGTAAGAAAGGAAACATAGATAGAGCTCCTATACTCCAGGCAGCACCGAACCCAACAACAGCCTCCAGGTCCGACGTTATAACAGAATACACACATACAGCTTTATTGAGACCACAGGTCTTATACAGATTCACCATAGTAAGAAAGGAAACATAGATAGAGCTCCTATACTCCAGGCAGCACCGAACCCAACAACAGCCTCCAGGTCCGACGTAATAACAGAATACACACATACAGCTTTATTGAGACCACAGGTCTTATACAGATTCACCATAGTAAGAAAGGAAACATATATAGAGCTCCTATACTCCAGGCAGCACCGAACCCAACAACAGCCTCCAGGTCCGACGTTATAACAGAATACACACATACAGCTTTATTAAGACCACAGGTCTTATACAGATTCACCATAGTAAGAAAGGAAACATAGATAGAGCTCCTATACTCCAGGCAGCACCGAACCCAACAACAGCCTCCAGGTCCGACGTTATAACAGAATACACACATACAGCTTTATTAAGACCAAAGGTCTTATACAGATTCACCATAGTAAGAAAGGAAACATAGATAGAGCTCCTATACTCCAGGCAGCACCGAACCCAACAACAGCCTCCAGGTCCGACGTTATAACAGAATACACACATACAGCTTTATTGAGACCACAGGTCTTATACAGATTCACCATAGTAAGAAAGGAAACATAGATAGAGCTCCTATACTCCAGGCAGCACCGAACCCAACAACAGCCTCCAGGTCCGACGTTATAACAGAATACACACATACAGCTTTATTGAGACCACAGGTCTTATACAGATTCACCATAGTAAGAAAGGAAACATATATAGAGCTCCTATACTCCAGGCAGCACCGAACCCAACAACAGCCTCCAGGTCCGACGTTATAACAGAATACACACATACAGCTTTATTGAGACCACAGGTCTTATACAGATTCACCATAGTAAGAAAGGAAACATAGATAGAGCTCCTATACTCCAGGCAGCACCGAACCCAACAACAGCCTCCAGGTCCGACGTTATAACAGAATACACACATACAGCTTTATTAAGACCACAGGTCTTATACAGATTCACCATAGTAAGAAAGGAAACATAGATAGAGCTCCTATACTCCAGGCAGCACCGAACCCAACAACAGCCTCCAGGTCCGACGTTATAACAGAATACACACATACAGCTTTATTGAGACCACAGGTCTTATACAGATTCACCATAGTAAGAAAGGAAACATAGATAGAGCTCCTATACTCCAGGCAGCACCGAACCCAACAACAGCCTCCAGGTCCGACGTTATAACAGAATACACACATACAGCTTTATTAAGACCACAGGTCTTATACAGATTCACCATAGTAAGAAAGGAAACATATATGGAGCTCCTATACTCCAGGCAGCACAGAACCCAACAACAGCCTCCAGGTCCGACACATGTCCAGTGGCCACACCATGTCAAGGTTAACGTATCACAGAAAAGACGAGTGTGGAATCAGCCACGTTCGAGTCTTCACCTTTCTCATCCAAATGGACCACGACATTCGGCGATTCTTTTAATCTCCTCCAAACACTGACTGCGGCCTTGTAGAATTTATATAAACCAAAGACCTTGATCAAACATCATTGTAGTCAATTGATTAATTACAAATTTTGAGTAGAAGTGTAAAAAGAAAATAAACGGACATTAAAATCCTGCTTGATTCAACATCCTACCTGGGAACAACCAATGAGATAAATACAAATACATAGTTTAGAAATTTTATGGATTTTTTTTTAAGCCAAGAGAGAATATCATTAAATTCTAGAATCATAACAATTTCTTTAATTTTTATTTTTACCTGACGAAGACAAAAGATTTTCACAAATCAATAACGCACCATCTGTATTTAAGGATACTCTACAATATTAGAGTTCTAGAGAAGCGGTCTGGTAGATCAAATTGGCGAAACCGCTGGGAGGGTTTACCACTGATGAGCCAAGCCCTCCCAATATTTTTTCATCGTAGTAAGGACAGTAAAAGTTTGATTTATTTGTGAAAAGACGCACACACACAAAAGCCTTTATTAGGGACTTGCCCCATACAGATTCTCCCAGTTGGGTAAAGTAATAATTGTGTTATTTACATAGAAATTGAACTGGCTTTACTCTTCATCTCAAAGTCATTCACTTGTTGACTGGTCCTTACATAATGATGATCTAAAAATGCATAGTAAGCTACTGCCTTAGATTTGTTTGCTGATATTTTTTAAAGCAATACGTAGGGTGAAATCTTGGTAAATTTAATTTGTTGATATAGGGCCTTCTTCTCTGCATTAAGGACTGTACAATTAAGCAGGTAATGGGGGAGTTCTTCAGTAATTTCCTTGTCACACTGTGTTTTATTTGTGAAAAGAAACATTTGCGTCTTAATGTCTTCATTTGTTAAATACAAAATATTTTTGTTGAAACGTTGAGAAAATTAGAATAATTTTCTTGGTGAAGTGACTTTTGCTTTAAAGAATTTCGAATGCTGGCCACAGGCAACTTCTATATTTAAGAGAGGGAATATGAATTCACGGGATACAACCCAAAGTGTATGATTTTCCTCCCAAGCATAATAACGGATTTTATTGAATTTAAAATGGCTACTTTAAAGAACAACACAAATGAAACTTTTTAAAGCTTCTTCCCTAACAACATACTAAAATAATACCGGCCAAACTTTCTTATTCTCAATTCATATTGTTACATCATGATTAATGGCGTATTTCATATATTATTTTTAATATATTTGAAATTTAAATTATATATTTATTTATTTTTATATAAAATATTCTATGATATTTATTTAAAACAGATTAGATTATCATCATTTGTATTTAGGTACACTGTGACTTCACTGCTCTCTTTGATGTGAGAAAATAAATAAATCATTCTGGAGGTTACTTAAAGTAGACTTATCTCATTATTCCCTTATATAAATTTGTAGGATGGTTGAAACACGCTCTGGTAAGATGCAAGACCCAGCACAGGAGAGAATCAAGGCTGAAGAGTCTGCCAAGCCGCAACCTGGTGCAACAATTGGTAGAGATGCTAGTTCCGACCCAGTTGTCCTGAATCCCAACATCGACATCCCCAAGTATGATGGAACGGAAGGCCCTCGCCCATGGATTGAATCTCTTGAAGAAATTGGCTTCCTGTACCATTGGGCAGACTACATTATCTCTCGTTATGCTGCCATGAATATGATTGGTAGCGCCAAAACCTGGCTGAACCTACACAAGATAAGTTTCACCAGCTGGGAAAATTTCAAGAGCCGCCTAATTGAGGATTTTGCCTCAGACGCCAACAAAGAAGAAATTAAGATGAAACTAAGCAGGATGCAACAGTGGAATGAACCTGCAATCAGGTTCGCAGAGGATATCCTTGTACTGTGCAACAAGGTCGACCCCCAAATGGAAGAAAAGACTAAAATAAACTGGGTTATTGGAGGGTTAAAGAAAGAATACTCTTTTGCCCTTCACCTAAACCCTCCTAAAAATACCAATGAACTCCTAGAAATTTGTAAGAAGCTGGATTTGTTCGAAAAGAATTACCAAAAACGTGCAGAAAAATCAAAAGCTCTATATAATGGACCACGCTCTCCTCGTCCCCATCATCAAGAGCAATGGAAGAATGCTACGTCGTTCAGAAGACCGTATCAGAACACCTCCAAGCCCCAGGCCTCCGCTCCGAGGTACTACCAGAACACCTCCAAGCCCCAGGCCCCCACTCCGAGGTACTACCAGGACAAACCTCTGCCCCAGGTATCTGCCCCTAGACGATCTTACACTCCTAATCCTGAGCCAAAACCGGTCTACCCAAGTAAAACATACAATAAGAATCCAAATTCAATTAGGAATAGGACAGAAGACGGGAGACCAATCTGCTTTAAATGTAACAAGCCAGGGCACGTGGCCCGTTATTGTAGGGTCAAGTTTATAAGAATCTTAGAAGAGGATCCAGCAGATACCCAAGAGAAGGTCGAAGAGAAATGCCAAATGAATGAAATATCAGAGAAATCAGGACCTCGGCTTTATGCCGATGTATGTCATAACACACAGACAAATATTCCTACCCGGAATAGATATTCCGTGTTGGAAGATTTAAACTAAGCGTCGCGCCTGAATCTGTCAATCAAAGCAAGTCGACCATAAACGGAATCAAGAAGTTGGACCCTAAATACAAATTAAAAATTAACGTGGACAAGATAGGGACTTTTGAAGCTTTGGTTGATACAGGTGCTGACCTCTCAGTGGTCGACCTCAGAACGGCCCTCGATACAGGCCATGGTATAAGTAAACTCGCAAAAATTTGTGCAGGACCCGATGGAAAAAAATTGGACATGGTAGGAAGTATATTTTTAAATATAAAAATTGATGACGAAACATTATCACACAACTTTGTGATATTGAAAACGCATTTACGGACATTAATTCTTGGGAGAGATTTCCTTAAGAAAATGAACGCAAAAATAGATTGTAAGCAAGAAACTATCAAATACGATTTGACGAATAATCATGACGAAATCAATTTTGAAATGTTGAAAATAAAGAGTGCCAAGGATTCCATTGTACCGGAATGTTCCATGAAATTGATCAAGGCATTGGTAGAAACAGAGGATGGAGAATATATTATCGAGGAGAGCAGCAAAATGTTTCAAACAAATGGACTTCGTCTAGCAAGAAGCTTGATCAATGTTATAAATAGGGAAACACACATCTGGATAACTAATCCGTATCCTCGACCGTTAAAAATAATGAAAAACCAAACATTGGCTTTTGGAAGTAGTCCAGCGAAAATAAATGTGAGTCGAGAAAGAGAGGTAGAAGAGAACAAAGAACCTAGATTCCAAATAAACGAAAATCTTTCACCAAAGGAACAGAAGGAGTTAAAACAAGTTTTAGAAAGGTATGGAGATCTTTTTTCGTCGAGATTAGGGAGAACCAATTTGGCAAAACATCGGATAGACACAGAAGACGCGAAGCCAATTAAACACAAGCCTTACCGGGTAAGTGCTAAAGAACGAGATATTATAAAAGAGCAAATTGACGAGATGCTTACAGAAGGCATAATTAGGCCATCTTCTAGCCCCTGGTCTTTTCCAGTAATATTGGTCAAGAAGCGAGATGGTAAATACAGATTTTGTGTGGACTACAGAAAACTGAATAATGTGACAGTAAAAGATGTCTATCCGATCCCTAGAATAGACGAAGTTATGGATACTCTCCAAGGATCTACACACTTCTCAGCAATAGACCTCAGATCTGGATATTGGCAAGTTGAAGTCGAAGAAAGAGACAAAGAGAAAACAGCTTTCACTACAGCACATGGATTATATGAATTCAACGTGATGCCTTTTGGACTTTGTAACGCGCCTGCTACCTTTGAGAGAAATATGGAGAATATGCTTGGAAATCTGAGATGGCAAATTTGTTTGTGTTATCTGGATGATGTTATCATATATAGCCCGGATTTTCCAACGCACCTCAAAAGACTTGAAGCTGTTTTTAGATGTTTTCATGAATCTAATTTAAGGTTAAACGACAAAAAATGCCGATTTGCTTTTGAAGAATTGGAGATTCTCGGCTATATAACGAGCAAACATGGTATAAAACCCGCGGAACATAACATCAAAGCTGTCAGAAATTTCCCTCGGCCCAAAAAGGTCAAAGAAGTACAATCCTTTTTGGGAATGTGTTCATATTATAGAAAATTTATCAAAGACTTCTCAAAAATTGCTGACCCTTTGACCAACCTTATAAAAAAAAAGTGTATCATTTATCTGGACAGAAAGACAAGAGGAAGCGTTTCAAACCCTAAAAACAGCACTATTAAGTCCACCAATTTTAGGTCACTTCAATCCAAATGCACCTACTTATGTTCATACTGATGCGTCCAACATCGGCATAGGTGCAACACTTGTCCAAGACATCGGTGGTGAAGAGAAGGTGATCTCATATTTGAGTCGTACCCTAAGTAAAGCGGAGCAAAATTATTCAACCACTGAAAAAGAATGTCTGGCCGTTGTCTGGTCAATGTCAAAATTACGACCCTACCTTTATGGAAGACACTTTAAAATAGTAACAGACCACCACGCCTTATGCTGGCTCAAAAACTTGAAGGATCCAACAGGTCGATTGGCAAGATGGGCATTGAAAATTCAAGAATATGACTTCGATATAATACATAAATCAGGAAAGAAACATCTGGACGCCGATGGCTTATCTAGGGGACCCTTACCAGAAACTGATTGGGATGAGGATTTTGAAAGGCTATTTTTAAATCAAATAACAGACGAAGAGGATAAGTTTATCGAAAGTGTTAAGAAAAACCTTAATGGAAGCAGGCGATCAATTGCGCAAAACTTTAAAGTAGAAGATGGATGCCTCTTTAAGAAAAACCCGAACCCTGAAGGCAGGGCGTGGTTGCTTGTGGTTCCAGAGAAGAAAAAGAGAGAAATTATGAAAGAATATCACAATCATATGTCGAATGGCCATCTGGGTGTCGCCAGAACCATGTACCGAATAAAGAGTAAATACTTTTGGCCATCCATGCTAAAGGATGTCTCAGAGTTCGTTAAGACGTGTCATCTTTGCCAAAGTAGAAAAGGCTCAAACCAATTACCTTCTGGACTACTACAGCCCATTCCCCCAGCCAACTTTCCTTTCGAAAGAATTGGAATTGACTTTGTTGGTCCATTGCCATCTACGAAAAACAGGAAAAAATGGATAATCGTGCTGACGGACTACTACACTAGATATGCAGAAACAGAAGCAGTCTCGGAAGCAACAGTGAAAGAAGTTTCAAAATTTCTAGTAGAGGATATTTTTCTCCGGCACGGAGCCCCACAATATCTTATTAGTGACAGAGGCTCTCAATTTACCAGTAATTTAATGAAAGAGGTGATGAAAACGTGCAAGATTAAACATTGCTTCACAACGAGCTATCATCCCCAGACTAATGGATTGACAGAGCGGTTAAATAGAACATTGATCAATATGCTCAGTATGTATGTGAACACTGATCAGAAGAATTGGGACGAAATACTCCCATTCATCACTCACGCTTACAATACTACAATTCAGGAAACCACAGGATATTCTCCCTTTTTCCTGATGTTTGGAAGAGAACCCACGTCTCTTTTGGACGACAGGAATATCTCGGTGGACATTGACAAGGATGATTATGATGAATACATAAAACATCACTTAGACAAAATAAACAGAACAAGAAAATTAGTTATTAACAACACAATAAAGACTCAAGAAAGAATGAAAAAGAACTATGACAAGAAACACATGGAAAGAAGCTACGAACCAGGAGAATTAGTAGCAGTTTGGACACCAATTAGGAAAATAGGAAAGTGTGAGAAACTACTGAGAAAATATTTTGGCCCATATAAAATATTAAAGAAGCTGTCCAACGTAAATTACTTAATTGAACCAAAAGATAATCCTGGCCAAGACCCATTGATTGTCCATGTCTCAAGAATCAAACCCTATTTTGAAAGAATTGATGAGGTCAATCACGAGGACGTGACGACCTCTGGAGAGGGGGAAGTGTTACATCATGATTAATGGCGTATTTCATATATTATTTTTAATATATTTGAAATTTAAATCATATATTTATTTATTTTTATATAAAATATTCTATGATATTTATTTAAAACAGATTAGATTATCATCATTTGTATTTAGGTACACTGTGACTTCACTGCTCTCTTTGATGTGAGAAAATAAATAAATCATTCTGGAGGTTACTTAAAGTAGACTTATCTCATTATTCCCTTATATAAATTTGTAGGATGGTTGAAACACGCTCTGGTAAGATGCAAGACCCAGCACAGGAGAGAATCAAGGCTGAAGAGTCTGCCAAGCCGCAACCTGGTGCAACAATATCTAATCATCAAAAGTTCAGAAGATTTTTAAAAAGAATTAAAGCAGTGGAAGACTCGAGTTGTTTTTGTAGACAAGAGGAAAAACCTTAATACATATTTTACTGGATTGTCCTGTTTTTCAAGACTACAGAATCGAAAATAATTTAATAGTCTTCTTCTTTCTTATCTCCACTCAATCATATTAGGGTATCAAGTTGTGACCCTTGATGGTGTCTGTTTGACAACCATCATGACTGGGTGAAGTAGAATGCGTCAGCCTTTGTCATTAAGATTGGGAGCACTACTCAGTGGCAGGCCGACTTAGCTCCAAAAGAAATGGCCGCCTCTGACATGAGGAACAGACACCAAGATTTAATAGTAACAGATACAAGTTTTTTTTTATTTTCAGTAAAGAAATGTATATTAAATTCAATACCTTTTGTGGATATATTTTAAATTATATAGCAACAAATATATTTTAAGAAACTGATAATTTATATTATATTGAATGTCCATATTGGCAGACTCTTCTTTCTTTTGTACACAGTTCTTTTTTTCTCGTTTTTTTTCTCTCTCTCTCTCTTTCTCTTAGTTAATATCATATGACTATTCTATTCACGGCCTAAATTATTATATATATATATATATATTTTTTTTTTTTTGCTTATCCGTAGTACACGTGATACAGGCCATGGTAATCATGGTAGGTAGAAGTAGGCGACTGCTTTTTACTCTAAGTATCACCACATGTCTACACATGTGAAAAGCAGTTCAACTTTGCACTTACAAATATGCCAGAACCCGTTTTGGTTACTTGCACTCGCTGGTGGAGTTTTGAATTTTGCAACAATCGGGGCTCATTGGAGCATTTTTTAAATCAGAAAAAAAGTGCCCAATGCGGGAATCGAACCATGGTCATAGCGGTCGATAACCAACGGTTTAGACCATCCTTCCACCGAACCCCTTTAATGCCATCTATCTTTAAGAGAAAGAGAATATGGTATCATGGACTACTCACCAAAGTGTATCATAAAAAGGTGCTGTGACCAGGATTCGAACCTGGATCTATCTTTATGAGGAAAGCTGTACTGTAGAAATGCTGTAAGGAACAGACAATAGGTACAATCAGCGAGTACTTTATTTACATGTTGATAACTGTCTATTTGCATATCCCTATATTTACATAGGCGTCTGAGGGGACTCGATGCTGCATTCTTAAAACTTTATCCATCTATCCATCACTTATGCAACTTTTTAAAATTATATTTTGGAGAGCGAACACCTCTCTCTTGTGTATAAATACATCAAAAATACACTCATGGACAAAACTTGAGACTGAAACTAACAACTGAAAGATATTACAGTGACCTTTATTGAAGACACACGAGATAACCAAGTGTGTATACACTCATGGACAAAACTTATGGAAGTTGTACCTTTTAGCATATATATCGGGATTCAGACAATAACTCTGAAAGATACACTCATGGAAAAAACTTAAGGAAGTTGTACCTTTTAGCATGTATATCGGGATTCAGACAATAACTCTGAAAGATACACTCATGGAAAAAAACTTAAGGAAGTTGTACCTTTTAGCATGTATATCGGGATTGAGACAATAACTCTGAAAGATATTACAGTGACCATTATTGAAGACATACGAGATAACCAAGTGTGTATACCCTAATGGACAAAACTTAAGGAAGTTGTACTTTTTAGCATGTATATCAGGATTGAGACAATAACTCTGAAAGATATTACAGTGACCTTTATTGAAGACATACGAGATAACCAAGTGTGTATACACTCATGGACAATACTTAAGGAAGTTGTACCTTTTAATATGTATATCGGAATTGAGACAATAACTCTTAAAGATATTACAGTGATCTTTATTGAAGACATACGAGATAACCAAGTGTGAACAAAATTTCCTCTGTCTCCTTCAAAAAAAAAAAAAAAAAAAAACAGAAGACAATAGAAAAGACATTTCACTTCCTTAAGTTTTGTCCTCATGAGTGTTAAAACTATATTTCTATATTTATGTGCTGTCTGGAGTATAGGCGCTCCATCTATGTTTCCTTTCTTTCTGTGGTGAATCTGTATAAGACTGGTGGTCTTAATAAAGCTGTATGTGTGTATATTTGTGTGTAAATACAGTTGTTTTTTCGAAGAAGAAATCAAATTTAATGGCGTAGAGTGTTTCTTTATTTGAAGAAAGTCTTCGCCGTTAGTTTTGAATCCTTCTTCGAAATGAAGTCTGACGATTCCTTCTATTTAGAATATATTATATATTACTCCTTGAAGCTTTGGCCTCCCTAAAATTCAACAGTTTAAAACAGACATATTGATATAATGCGGCTTATGATTGTAAAACGACATTTGAAAATTATCCCGCATGTGTTTCTTTTGAACGAAAAATGAAAATTTATTCCAAGGAGAAATAACGATCATTTCTAACCTTAGGGATGAAGTATGAAGAAATGAATTGTGAAGAGTAATGATAAACGGATTCCCATCCCTGGACACTTTTATTTTTCTATTTATCATTACTCTTCACAATTCATTCTTTCATACTTCATCCTTACGGTTAGAAATAATCGTTATTTCTCCTTGGAATAAATTTCGATTTTTCGTTCAAAAGAAACACATACGGGATTATTTTCAAATGTCGCTTTACAGACATATTGTTATTCCATAAATTTACCATAATATTATACAAAAACCTTAGTTAATAGACACTATTTGTTCCTAATTTACCTATGTTAAATACCAAAATTTGCTCTTTTTTTGCTTATCCCTAGTACACGTGGTACAGGCCATTATAATCATGGTGGGTAGTTAGTGACTGCTTTTACTGTAAGTACACCATATGTCTACACATGTGAAAAGCAGTTTGACTTTTGCACTTACAAATTTTTCCCTTTGGTTACTTGCACTCACTGGTGGGGGTTGGACTTTTTCCAGAATCGTAGGCCATTGGAGCATTTTTTTTCTTTTTTTTAATAAAAAAAAAAAAAAAAGGTGACCAATGCGGGAATTGAACCACGGGTCGTAGCGGTCGAAAACCGACGGTTTAGACCATCCTTCCACCAACCCCGCTCTATGGTGGATTAAATAGGTATAATTCAATAAAACAATCCCATGTCCCATCAATATTGAGTCAATATATCAGACCTCCAGGGAAAAGTGTATTTTCAAAAACCTTTTTAATCTCTAGCTTTCAGGCATGAACGCCTTTCTACAGAAGAAAACATGATATAATCTTTATACATTGTTTTCCCCTGTAGAAGGGCGTTCGTTGTCTGAAAGCTAGAGACTGCGAGAGTTCACAGAGTGGGCAGGTCGATGTGATGACTGGTGTTATCCAACTCAAGACCAAGATGGTACTTGTAGATGATAGCCTTCGCCACACTGGTTAACTTCATAGCCTCGGGATGGAGGTCGACGCCGAAGAGCCAGGCCTGCAGATTCAGGAGCACTTCGAAGGATGCGAACACCTTCCGGAGCAGTGGTCGCACGGCTCGGCAACTCCAATATCTGTGGGTCAGCGACCCGTCGCTGGACCTACAGGCGGCACAAGTGGCACGCCTCGAGGCAGGATGGTCAGGATGGGGTAGGGCGTGGAGGGCCAGTCGTAGGGCGATGTCTGCGTCGTGCCCCGAGAAGCAGTTCCGACGCAGGTCCGCCCAGGGGATGGTGCGGGGCATATCCACGGCGGGGGTCCACCGGGCAGTCAGCTCGGCAACAGGATGCTCCTGGAGCCGTGCCGAACTCAGTGCCCGGTGCGCTCTCTGGCTGGTAGAGAGACCTTAGGTGCCTGATAGGGATAGGAGTTGGGGAACTCTACGGTCAGCTTGTAGCTAAGGCCTTAGTACACCATCCAAGTTGTATCATCAATAGTCCCCACTCAGAAGATGTCTCCATCAAAGAAGTCAGAAATGCCTTTTTCCAGGACATCATCAGCTTCATAAGCTCTTATTGAATCCTCCTTGAAATAGAATAGCTCCCAGAATCAGAACGCAAACTTTATCATCAGATATTTTGTTAAACGCAATGTTTTCTCTAATAGATCAATATATTTCTTCTTTCTATTCCGGGTTAATTGGCCTTTAAAAGCAAGGTCTTCTAACCCCCATGGCAGAACGCGACTTCCAGTGGCAAGGGATCCAGGGATCTGACAGCGAAGATGTCTCGCAGGATGGAGGAAACGTAGAGATGGCAGGGAACAGCGCCTGGGAGCAGTGAGAAGCAGGAGTCTTGGCTGAGGAGGATATCCAGTAGAAGAGAACAGTGAAGGTGGAGGCTGGAGAAAGATCAATATATTTCGAAGATATTATTTTATTAGAAAATATAAAATTCAATTTTTTTTATTAACATTCTCTTTTAGTATTTTGTTACAAAAATTAATGAGGTATTAAACAAAGATAAATGATATTAACACAAAGCAATAACGCGCCATCTATACATATAAAATGAAAGGATTTAAAAGCACCAATGTTTCTTTTATATACGAGTACATACAAACTTCTACTATCCTTACTGCGATGAAAATATATTGGGAGGGCTTGGCTCATCAGTGATGAACCCTCCCAGCGGTTTCGCCAATTCAATCCACCAGACCGCTTCTCAGAGCTCTAATACTGTATTGGACGATTCTGCTTATATTCACAGTACTGAAGGGTGGAATCTCAGAATGGTTTTCAAGAAAACTATAGACATGAGCTTATAGGGGACAGTAGAATTCCATTTAATTACATTCATCGCAGTAAGGACAGTAGAAGTTTGTATCTTATATATATATAAATGAATGTGTATGTGTGTGTGTGTGTCTGTCTGTCCTTTATGCCTGACCAAACCACTCATTGGAACGCCATGAAACTTTGGGAAGTTATTTAGTATAGTACTGGGTAGGTTCTAGCAAATAAAATTTTTGAAATAACTTTTCGCTTTAAAATAATCAAGATAAATATTCTAATTTATCTGTTATAATTCAACAATCTGCTCTAAATATTATCATGATGATACGTTGATTTTGTAATGTAGAAAATTAGGAAAGACAAAATTCAGGATGAGACGGCAATTTATTTGAGACAAGAATAATGATACAATTCCAAGGCAAGATACTATTCCTTTAACTTCCAATTACCGAGGGAACCAATTAATATTGATTTTATTCAACTTATCGAGTATTTTTCAAGGGACCGGAAAAAAAAGTTCACTAGATAAAACGATGATTTTGTAATGTAGAAAATTAGGAAAGACAAAATTCAGGATGACACGGCACACAGGGACCGGGAAAAAATGTTCACTTTATCGAGAGATTCAAATTTACATGTTTCAAATTACCAAAATATATCTTCTTTTTTTTAATAAGTTTATAGAGAATTGTTTTAAAAAATGTTCGTTAGACAAACCTTTACTCGGGTAAAAACCCGGGCGAAGCCGGGCACATCCGCTAGTATATATATAAAAGAGAAATAATCAAAATATATATATATATGAGAAGGAGGATTCCACAAGTCCATATCTCAGAAGAAGGCCAAGTGACACTCACTCCTCACTTTCTTACTACTACTCTTTTTGTGTTGTTTTTCTTGCTTCCCTCTTTCTCTTTCTTGTTTTTTTTTTTCTTTTTCTTCTGTCTATATCGTTGTTTCCTTTGTCTCACTGCTTTGTTTTTATGCATACCTCTGGTGAATCCTGTATAGGGTCAGTGACCTTAAATAAAGGCTTTTTGTTGTTGTTGTTGTATATATGAGAAGGATAAAATAAAATAGTATACAGTCCAGGAGACAAAGAGTACAGACAGTAAGTCCCGTTCTACCCTCACCTCAAGGCTCAGAAAGAACCTGTGTATTGATGACTTGGCAGACGCGAGGATTTATTAGAGAGAGAGAGAGAGATTGAAAATACTTTATTACAATATAAGATTATAAAGGGTTAATAGGAGATAAAAAGTAAAATTAAATATTATTTTCATCAGAGGAATCCCACTGAGGGTCTATGTCTGGTATGATGTCAGATTCCTTCCTGAAGTCGGACAGCGTTCCGCGTAGATCGGACTTCTCCCCGACTATTGTCATGTCGAGGAATAGCTGCAGAACAGACCTCTGCTCGGGTGAATAGTACTCGAGAACGTCCTCCCTGTTAGAAGGGAAGACTATCTCCTCCCTATAATATACAGAGGTTCTAGGATGGTGTTGGTATTCAAGCTCTCGAACAACTCCTCTACCTGTTGTAAAGTGGTCAGTAGAGGCTGTTTCTTTTAGAGCTTTGGTGTGGATTGGATGGTTGGAGCATTCTTTGAATGAGTCTTTTTGGAAGAGAGAGAGAGAGAGGTGTATTTAATTTTTGAAAATGTGTTGTGTAAAGCCGCAACATGTAAAAGGAAAGAGTCACATCCTTAAGGAGGATGGTAGGGCTGACGATGGGGTCAAACCTCGGTGACTGGGGGTGAGAATGGGTCGTCGCTATTTAGAGGCACATCTACCGCTGTCTTATTTGGGGGGTTGCCGACGGCATTACTGTGGAGTGGTTGTCTACCTGGGTGTAATGTCCGCGGTACGACTTTTACTTCCTCTAAATGGCCAAGTTTGATCATCTTCCTGGCTCAAATAACAGCCGAAACTGATCAATGAACCAGTCTGAAGACCTCATTAAACCATTCAATCGGTAGTAACGACGGACGGTGTGCAGGGACGTAATCAACGCGAGCTGATGACTCGCGCTTACTGGGAATTCCTCGTTCGAAGGGAATAATTACAATCCCCTATCCCCATCACGAAGGAGGTTCAGAGGGTTACCCGGTCCTTTCGGACAAGGGTAGACACATGCTGATTCCTTCAGTGTAGCGCGCGTGCGACCCCGGACATCTAAGGGCATCACAGACCTGTTATTGCTCTGTTTCGTGCGGCTAAAAGCCGCCTGTCCCTCTAGGAAGACCCGCTCACGGTACTGCGGTTAACAGCGGCACCATTTCGACTAATGCTCACTATATGGTGACAAATATTCTCCAATTTGATCTGTTAGTGACCATCACTCTCATCTAGTGACCTTCTGGTAGCTTCCTTGACCCCTTCTAGCCAGCTCATTGCAGGTCTTCCTCTCTTCCTTTGGTGACTATAAGGTGACAAATATTCTCCAATTTGATCCGTTAGTGACCATCACTCTCATCTAGTGACCTTCTGGTAGCTTCCTTGACCCCTTCTAGCCAGCTCATTGCAGGTCTTCCTCTCTTCCTTTGGTGACTATATGGTGACAAATATTCTCCAATTTGATCTGTTAGTGACCATCACTCTCATCTAGTGACCTTCTGGTAGCTTTCTTGACCCCTTCTAGCCAGCTCATTGCAGGTCTTCCTCTCTTCCTTTGGTGACTATATGGTGACAAATATTCTCCAATTTGATCTGTTAGTGACCATCACTCTCATCTAGTAACCTTCTGGTAGCTTCCTTGACTCCTTCTAGCCAGCTCATTGCAGGTCTTCCTCTCTTCCTTTGGTGACAATATGGTGACAAATATTCTCCAATTTGATCTGTTAGTGACCATCACTCTCATCTAGTGACCTTCTGGTAGCTTCCTTGACCCCTTCTAGCCAGCTCATTGCAGGTCTTCCTCTCTTCCTTTGGTGACAATATGGTGACAAATATTCTCCAATTTGATCTGTTAGTGACCATCACTCTCATCTAGTAACCTTCTGGTAGCTTCCTTGACCCCTTCTAGCCAGCTCATTGCAGGTCTTCCTCTCTTCCTTTGGTGACAATATGGTGACAAATATTCTCCAATTTGATCTGTTAGTGACCATCACTCTCATCTAGTGACCTTCTGGTAGCTTTCTTGACCCCTTCTAGCCAGCTCAATGCAGTTCTTCCTCTCTTCCTTCTTCACAATTTCTTTTAGAGTGGACACTGCCTTCTTAGGTGTTCTGTTCCCAGCGATTGTTATTGAGATCAGACTGGAACAGAACAATCACTCCATTTTCTGTACTTCGATTCAAAATCCACCTTACGACGAATAACTGAATGCCTTGGCCTCTGATATAGAAAACATTCTAGATAGAAGCTGAGTTCGGAATAGACCTGAACACAAGATTCATCTTCTTTAGATAAATCAATTTTTTAGAAATTAATTTATTAATCAACCAGACGCGATATTGAAATATTTGCGGAATCGAATAAAGAGGAAACAAAACAGCAAACAAATTAGAACTTAGAATTAAATGTTTGCAAATTTATATATAGATGTATTAATCGACAGAGTTTATAAAATTTATATAGACAAAGATGTAAGAGAGTTAAAAATTTATATCAGGGAACAATCTCACTTCTGTAAAGTTCGGACAGTCATAGATAAGGTGAAGTTTGTTCAGTTTCTCCGCAGGTACAATTTGGTGTTTCTGATAAATCTCTTTTATGTAAGTATTTCTGGCCGTGTGATGTGACAAATTGAGTGACTATAAAATTTGGATGGACCTGTGTAGGAATTCAGTTTGGAAAGATAGTGAGAATTGTGTAATTAGCATTATGAATGGGTTGATACAAATGATTCAACACACACACACAAAGCTTTATTAAGACCACCAGTCTTATACAGATTCACCACAGGAAGGAAGCATAGATAGAGCTCCTATACTCCAAGCAGCACAGAACACAGCAACAGCCTCCAGGTCCGACGTTATAACATAATACACACACATACAGCTTTATTAAGACCACCGGTCTTATACAGATTCACCACAGGAAGGAAGCATAGATAGAGCTCCTATACTCCAAGCAGCACAGAACACAGCAACAGCCTCCAGGTCCGACGTTATAACAGAATACACACACATACAGCTTTATTAAGACCACCGGTCTTATACAGAATCACCACAGGAAGGAAGCATAGATAGAGCTCCTATACTCCAGGCAGCACAGCACCCAACAACAGCCTCCAGGTCCGACGTTATAACATAATACACACACATACAGCTTTATTAAGACCACCGGTCTTATACAGATTCACCACAGGGGAAGGAAGCATAGATATACTCCAAGCAGCACAAAACCCAACAAGAGCCTCCAGGTCCGACACATGTCCAGTGACCACACCATATCAAAGTTAACGTATCACAGAAAAGACGAGTATGGAATCAGCCACGTTCTAGTCTTCACTTTCCTCATCCAAATTGACCACGGCATTCGGCGATTCTATTAATCTCCTCCGAACGGTACATTATTACGGTAGATTATAAGTTATACCAGTAATCATAAGACAAAGATATATATTTTTTAACAAGGAAAGTATTTACAATTATTTTCAATCTTAAAGAAACTGAGAAATATCTAAAACAAAATACAGTCGAACCTCTTTAATTTAACACGTGTATCTACGTATTCTTCCTAGATCGCGAAATACGTGGTGTCGCTGGAGAACCACTGGTGATTCTCCACCAAACTCTGCAGCGCTGGCAGAGGCGCCATATTCATTGCACATAGTTAATATATTTTAAAAATAAGGCTTATTTTGGATTTAAATATGATTATTTATTTACCGATATTTCGATGGATCAATCTTCCATCTTTTACGAGGTGTTTTGCAGTGAAGCACGCAGCAGGTCGCGCGCCCCAGGTGAGCCACTAGACGTCTTCTAAGCTTATTGGGCGATGAACCATCTAATATATACAATCTAAACAGAGTACGCCGACATCTCCACTTTCAAACCCATCTCTACCCAAAACAGGTCCACCATATACTCCTCCGTCCGAAAAGAACTTAACCGTCTGAAAAGAAACCAGACCATTACACCAGAAGAGCACAAGTCCTTTCTCCCCGATACCAACACTGAATCCTATATATATGGCCTACCCAAACTCCACAAGCCCGGAATTCCGTTAAGACCAATCGTGGCCCACTTCCTATCCCCCATGGCTCCAGTTGCCAAGTTCATTTCGTCGTTCCTCTCGTCCCTCCTAAAAGGTACTCCTTCCCTTACTTCCATCTCCTCCACCAGTACTTTCATTAATGATGTACATGGTACCCCTCCTTGTCCGAGCCTTATCATGGTTTCTTTTGATGTAGTTTCCTTATACCCTAGCCTGCCCCATGGTTTAATTATAGACTCCCTCAGATCCTTCCTAGTTAATTCCCATGTTGATAGCCATACCTCATCCAAAATTATAGAACTCACCCATCTCTGTTTACAATCCTCAATCTGCTCCTTCAACTCCCAGTTTTTTCTACAGATAAAAGGGTCCCCAATGGGGAACCCTCTTTCCTCAGCTGCTGCTGAGATTGTTATGCGGTCTATAGATATGCAGATCACATCAGATTTTCCATCCGATATCCACCTTTGGCGTAGATACATAGATGATGTGTTCTGCATATGCACAAAAAGCCAGGTTGAAAATATCCTCTCTAAACTCATTAGTTACCATCCTGACCTTTCCTTCACCCATGAAACCGAAACCTACAACGCCCTCCCTTTCTTAGATTTCCTAATCATCCGGACCCCAACCAGATACCACTCCACAGTACATTACAAGAACTCGTTCAGACCAAATTATATTCACTTCAACTCCTTCTGTCCCCTTAGTCACAAAATCAACACAGTCAAAACCCTGTCTAAACGAGTTCACACCCACTGTTCCACCTCTGATTTCAAAACCATGGAAACCAATAGAGTCATAGCTAATCTCATAAAATTCCAATACCCGAAGTCTTTTATATTACGCCATTTCCACAACCCCAACCACACTGCTCCCAACCCCGTGTATAAATCCATATGTGTCCTCCCATATTCCCCCACTAGCTCCTCCATAGCCCGAGCCCTAAGCAAGTTTGGAGTCAGGACCCTGTACTCCAACTCCCCTAACATCAGTTCCCTCATTAGGAACCCTGATACTAAAAGCAATAGCCCATTTAACCCATCTCTCTTGTCTGGCTGTGTCTACTCCATTCCCTGCGCTGACTGCGATGTTGTCTACGTTGGTGAGACGGGCAGGAGCGTAGGGACAAGACTCGAGGAACACAGAAAAAACATCTCCAGACAAGATGAGAAATCAGCCATATACCAGCATATCCGAACCACCAACCACTCTTTCGACCTGGCCAATCCATCTGTGCACTATAGCCGCATACACAACAAGCAGCAGCGCCTCACCTTGGAAGCTCTCGTTTCCCAGGGCTTCCACTCCATCAATAGACATATCGACCTTCCTGAATCCTACCAATCTCTGTTCCCATAGCCCTGTTTCCTCCATCTGTGTAGATTCCCCCCCCCTCCTCTCTCATAGACAGTATAAGATATTACAGGCTTTACTATATCCAATATCTATTATCATACATTTCAATTTCTACTGTCCATAATTTACTATTATGTTAATTATTCCTCCCGACTTTGCTTAGTTATGCAAAATCCCTATAAAAAGTTTTTAAAATTTTAATTTTTGAATATGTAAATAGTCCGATTATTATATAGTACCTGATGTGCCATTGTTCACTTATCTCCTGTAGAAGGGCCGGTCAGCCCGAAAGCTTGAGCGATTTAAAATAAAGCTTCCTACAAAAGACACTCGTCCCATGATTCTCGTATTTGTTTTCTAACTGTATTGAATGGGATTCCAGTACTTATAGAGTAAATATAATCAAAATAAAAGTGATATATGTAAATGACTATTGAAATTAAGAGATATCAAATTAATTAAAGAAAAAGTGATATATGTAAATGACTAAGTGATATATGTAAATGACTAATGAAAATTAAGAGATATCGAATTAATTAAACAAATAAAATATCATGAAAATTGAAATAACTGTGTAACAAATATACAAATAGTAGTAATAGACTTAGTCATTTACATATATCACTTTTTCTTTAATTAATTTGATATCTCTTAATTTCAATAGTCATTTACATATATCACTTTTATTTTGATTATATTTACTCTGTTTAGATTGTATATATTAGATGGTTCATCGCCCAATAAGCTTAGAAGACGTCTAGTGGCTCACCTGGGGCGCGCGACCTGCTGCGTGCTTCACTGCAAAACACCTCGTAAAAGATGGAAGATTGATCCATCGAAATATCGGTAAATAAATAATCATATTTAAATCCAAAATAAGCCTTATTTTTAAAATATAAATGTATTATGGATTGCTCTATATTCAGAATAGTTAATATAATCCATATTATCTTTTTTTTTTAAATAGGACAGACTGTGCACTTTGTATGTATTGACAAGATGTCAATAAATTATTTTAATTGTCAATTGTCTTTAATTCATCACACCAAGGGATCAGAGCTTTCAGTTGAATTAAAGGAAGTGTTGAATTAAAGTTATTCAGATGGTTAGCTAATCATCTAACTTTCTAAAATATTATTATTTTTTAAATAGCTTGTTATTTGATAGGCCCCGGAGGTCGGGACATCTAAACATGATGGAATTATCGTATAGTGTCGAATTGGCGTGTGTCGAATTAACGAGGTTCTACTGTATTTACAAATAAAATACTGACGTCACGTGATTAATGATGATAAGCTGAGTAGTAGTAGTAGTAGTAGTAGTATTCACAGATTATTCTATGATAATACTAATAGTTTTTTTCTTCGTCAAATATTATTGTAAATATTTAGAGATATTATGAAACATTAGCACGCCATCTGTTATCAAAATTTGAAACTATTATAGACGCGTATGTTTCTTTTTAAAAATAATTTCTACTGTCCTTACTGCAATGGAAAAATTAATGAGAGAGCCTGTTTTTTTCCATTGCAGTAAGGGCAGTAGAAATTGTTTATTTTTAAAAAGAAACATACGCGTCTACAATAGTTTCAAATTTTGATTTAGAGATATAAAACAGGAAGAGGGATAAACTGTTGATCTTTTGGTGGCCAAACGGAAAGGTTGAATGCAACTACAGCTTCTGCTAGGTAATTATTTTTTATGTTTTTTCGCCATACTTTTTACAATATAAAGTTATTTTTGCTTTGTTTGATGTTATATTGATAAATCTATATTTTTACTATGAAGTTAATTATCATATTTTGTTTATAATTCGTTTAAATTTACAACGAAACAAGCTTTACTCAATGATAAGATACAATTTGGATTATAGATTATAAACACAAGGTAATAAGACACCAAATCCAAATAAATAAATAGTGTCTGACGTTTCCGTAACAGCATTGTTACCATCTTCAGACAAAAGTACTGAATGATAAAAAGTACTGAAACCAAATTATTTATATTTGGTCGTTTTACATTCAGTACTTTTGTCTGATGATGGTAACAATGCTGTTACCGTAACGTCACACACTATTTATTTATTTGGATTTGGTCTTATTACCTTGTGTTTTTAAGCTTTACTCAACTTTTAGTAATGCAAATTTTGATTCGGGTGATAATTATGCAAATTATAGTTTGGCAATACATTTAGATTATGTTAAAAATCTGATATATTCAAGATTCAATATAGAAATTAAAAATCTTAGATGTATAATTTTTATTTTATTACTAATATCTGGTATAGAGCAAAATCCGGGACCTAGGCCCACTAAACAAACTACCTATTGATTTTTATAACCAACTTCTAGTGATGTCAAAGCAGACGAACCAACTTTTCAGACTTTTCCATGAATATTTAATTATTACCAGTTTCAAATAAGACACGCTATATCCGATCTGGATAATTGCGCGTGAAACTATTTAAAATAATTCATATTGTAGTAGAGTAGGTAACAGAATTATCAAAAAGAAAATAAACAATTAAGAAAAAGAGCATTAAATAAACATATACACTAAAAAAATAAGCAACAACATAAGCAGATAGAAGAAATCTCAAGGTAGTTATTTACAATATGTTAAGCAATGATGGATGTTAAATGAAGTTATCTGTAATAATTAGTATCGTGGAGAGAGAAAGTTGATCAGGTTGAGCTATTTACAATCAGTGCTGTAGTGGAGGGTATACGGGGTCTACGCCGTATACCCTATGCTTTTAAAATTTAGATAGCGTATACCTAGTGGTTTTACTTAAAAATAGCGTATACCCTATCATTTTGTTCAAATTTTTTATTAAAAATTCATTATTTTCTTTCTTTGTAATAGTAAAAAAAAAATGATGATAAAAATTGTACTGAAAAATTGCAAAAAATTTTCAAATTAACAATTCACACAAAATATTTCATTCATTTAGTAAAAATTTCTTGGGAAAAATATATCAACTATATTCAAATTAATAATCAAACAAGCCTCCTTTAACGAAAAACGGAAAACGAATATAACCGAACCTTTAATTTTTGAAAATGGTAATTTTGTTTTAAAAAAAAACCACAATGAAATGAAAACTTTAAACTTTCCTAATATTTAAAAGTTATATTATGTTTGCTTAATAGAAAATATGTTAAAAAATTAAAGTTTAAATAAAAATAAAGTTATATTTTCTGATGTTAAAATAATTTACAAAAAAAGTAAAAACGACTTCTTCAAGATAGATGTTCTCTTATTACCAATGCTGTATTTATCCAGCAGTGATGTAAACTAATACATAAACAATTTGGTTTTCGATTTAAAACGATTTTCTTCTAATTCTATACAATTGAAAATATATTTGAATTTTATCAAATACTCTTCTTTAACTAAAGTTGCTATGGTAACCATGCTAAACAACGTTATTGTGGACGTTAATTTTGCATATTCTTTAGTTTATTTGAAGTTAGCAAAAGCTGTTGACAAAATAACATTGATTTTCAAAAAAATATAATTTTGAAAACTTCTTTAAGTAAGTTTATTGATATATCAATTAAGGAGGATTTGTTTATTGATACTGGCTTAAAAGCTTATTTAAATTGTTTTTAATTGTTGATGAAAAGTTGGTGTTTGTTTTTAAAAAAAAATAAATAAAATAAAGATTTTATTCAAAACAAATCGATTAAGTAAGTATCTAAATTTTGTTAATGTTAAAATAAGTGAAATTTAAATTTTCTGTACTTATACTAGCTTTCGAAAATAACTCTTCTGTTTAATTATGGACCGCTGGTTGAAGACAGGAAATTTATGTACTAAAAGAAGTTTGGAGGTAGAAGAAGATGCAGAAAAGAATGAACTAGAAGAAGCTGTTAAAAGAAATAAAAACACTGTTGGTACATCAAATGCAAGTACTATCTCAAAAAGAGCTGATATATTGATCAATAGTTCACCAGAGAAAATGAATGACCAGGATTTCAAATTTGAAGTTTGGAATGATTCCCAATATATTCAATTTAAGGAAAAGTATCCATGGCTTTCAATTTCCAAAGGTAGACTCGGATGTAACATTTGCGCAAGTGTTAAAACTTTAGGGGCTGCAAAAAGTGAAATAATTCATATTTCACCAGAATGGAGTAACTACCTAATAGAAGCAGCAGGAAAAGATCGGGCAAGCAAATTATCAAACATTCGAATGAAAATTAAAAAGCATTGTGAGTCTGAAGCTCATAAAATAGCTGTGAATATTAAGAAAGACAGAAAAAAAAATTAGAAGAATATGCAAACAATATGAATATTGAAGTAGAAAATGAAAATATTAAGCTTTTTAGAACTGCTTATAATATCGCTAAAACAAATAGACCATATTCTGATTATGAAAATCATATCACGTTACAAACATTAAATGGCATTAAATTAGGATCGACTCTTCACTCCAAATATTCTGCTACACAAATAATAAACCATATAGCCTGCGAAATGCGGAAAATGCTTGTTGCGAAGATTTTGTCAACAAATTCACAAATTACTATACTAATTGATGAATCAACAACCTTAAGTAATAAATCAACTTTGGTCATTTTCTTGAAAGCATATTTAGGAGGAGAAAGTATTGATTATATTTTCTTTGATTTGTGTGAATTACAATGCCAAGACTCAGAAAATATTGAAAAAGAGCTTTTGAATACTTTGTATAAACATGGGTTGAACGAAGAATATTTAAAATAAAATTGGATAGCAATTGCGACTGATGGGGCAAGTGTCATGGTAGGAAGACATTCGGGAGTCGTAACTCGACTTAAGCAAAAGTTTCCAAAACTTTTTGCATGGCACTGCCTCAACCATAGATTAGAGCTTTCTGTTGGCGATACTATCAAAGAAGTCCGCGGAATCAACCATTTAAAGCTTTTATGGACAAACTGTATTCATTATATAGCCAATCTCCCAAAAATTGTCGTGCTCTGGAGGAAGCTTGCCATGAATTAGGAACAAGATTTGCTAAAGTGGGTCGAATTTTAGGAGTACGATGGATTTCAAGTAGTTTTAGAACAATAAAAACCGTCTGGGAGTCATACGAGTCATTGCACCATCATTTCAAATCATCAACATATCTCGATTCCACATATCAAGGGTTATTAAGAAGATTGGAGAGTCCAGAATTTATATTAGATTTAGGTGTAATGTACGACACGCTTCAGGAAATGTCAATGTTGTCTTTAGAGCTGCAGTCTAGAACAACTACTTTACAAAAGGCGGAACATATAATAAAGAGAACAATTAGAGTCATAGAAAGCTTCAAAACATCACCAGGAGAAAAAAGCTTGCTAGCTCTTGAAGCGGCAGAAAACTTAGTTTTTAGGAGCGTAACATTAGTTCCCAATGCCAAAATTATTCCGATTGATAGAAAAAAATTTCTTCTAAGTATAATAGAAAAGTTAAAATTAAGGTTTTGTACAGAATCAAATGAAGATAATGAGCAATTAATTAAGGATATTTCAGCTCTAGAACCAAACAATTTTGACGCAGAAAATGTTCGATATGGAGAGGTCGAAATGAGACGTATTTGTCGAAGGTTTAACTTAGATGAAATGAAATGCATTAACGGCTTGAGAGATTTTGTTGATGATAAAAACAATGTTCCCGAAACACTTCAACCATTTTTCAGGGCAATTTCAACATTGCCCTGTTCAACAGCTGAATGTGAGCGAGGTTTCAGCCTGATGAATGATATAATAACAAACTTGCGGACTTCTTTGCTAATATCAAATGTTTCGAACTTAATGTTCATAAATTCAAATGGACCACCAATCGAAATGTTTCAGCCGAAAAAATACGTTCAATCATGGCTTTTACATCATAGATCATCTACTGACACTAGATCAAGAGTTTGTGCCAGAAAAAATACAGATGCATCTCGGCAGTCATTATGGGACATTTTTATGTAAAAGTTGTATGTAATATTTTACGTCTTTTTTTCAAATAAAAATATAATTAAAAATAACCTTGTTTATTTTTACCAAAAATTTATATTCTCAAGCGTATACCCTATGCTAATTTTACGACTACAGCACTGTTTACAATGAGTTATGTTCTAAAGTAACTTATCAATTATTCACAATTATGTAAATTAAGTCGCATAGTAGTGTATTTCCTCAAGCTGCATGAAGCTGTCTATTTATAATAAAAAGTCTGCAGAACCTATTAAATTTCATATATCTTTCCCTATTATAAACTATTTGACCCAGATATATATCCCTGGATAGGTTCAGAGTCCAAAGAAAGCTGAGGTTTCTAACTAAACCTAATCGTGCTGGTATAAAAATTCATCCAAAAAGGATCATCGGACAAATTAGCTAGTTAAATTAAGAAGACGTAGAAATTAAAGATATCAATGACTTTGAATCAAATAGTCAGATCATCAAAAGGCACCCTTTTTCTATTGAATATCACTGGATAGGTTCAGAGCCCTAAGAAAATCAGCCAAGGCTTCTGACTAAATCAAGCGTGCTGTTATGAAATTGTATCCAGAAAGGATCATCGACCAAAATATCTAGTTAAATTAAGAAGACGTAGAAATTAAAGATACCAATGACTTTGAATCAAATAGTCAGATAATCAAAAGGCACCCTTTTTCTATTGAATATCACTGGATAGGTTCAGAGCCCTAAGAAAATCAGCCAAGACTTCTGACTACCTAAGCGTGCTGTTATTAAAAATGCATCCAATATGGATCATCGGCCAAATTAGCTAGTTGAACTAAGATGGCGTAGAAATTTATGATATTAATGACTTTGAATCAAACCGTTAGGTCATCAAAAGGCACCACTTTTCCATTGAATATCACTAGATAGGTTCAGAGCCCTAAGAAAATCAGCCGAGGTTTCTGACTACCTAAGCGTGCTATTAAAAAGTGCATTCAATATGGATCATTGGTCAAATTAGCTAGTTAAACTAAGATGGCGTATGAATGTTCATTCTCAGATGGGATCAATCCAATAATGTTCGAATAGCTTTTTGTGCCATTGCTTCCTGGAATTCGTGAACCAATGGCTATTCGACCAGATTGCAGACTAAGATGAGTGGTACAATAGATGGAATCGCAGAAGATCATTGTTAAAAGAGACCAAAGGTAAATGCGAAAAATTTCTTTAATCAAAAGACTGAGAGCTTTCAGACAAAAACGTATTTCAACAGGCTATTACACGAAGAATGTCATCTACTTCAAGACTTATCAAATTCTATTCCAAAATATGGATAGGTCACTACCAGCATTCTACCGTGCTACAAACAGTAAAGAATCAAGATTACTAAAGCGTTTTTCAGAACTAAAAATGTCATCTACTTCAAGCTTTCATATCAAATTCTATCCAAAAATATATATAGGTCACTACCAGCATTCTCTTGGGCTACAAACAGTAAAGCATCAATGTTACTAAAGCGTTTTCCAGAATAATTTGCCAGGCTGGTTAAAAACAATGTCATCTACTCCAAGCCTTATACTCGTACTCCAAGCCTTATACTCGTACTCCAAGCCTTATACTCGTATTCCAAGCCTTATACTCGTACTCCAAGCCTTATACTCGTACTCCAAGCCTCATACTCGTACTCCAAGCCTTACACTCGTACTCCAAGCCTTATACTCGTACTCCAAGCCTTATACTCCTTCTCCAAGCCTTATACTCGTACTCCAAGCCTCATACTCGTATTCCAAGCTTTATACTCGTACTCAAAGCCTTATACTCGTACTTCAAGCCTTATACCCGTACTCCAAGCCTTATACTCGTACTCGAAGCCTTATACTCGTACTCCAAGCCTTATACTCGTACTCCATGCCTTATACTCGTACTCCAAGCCTTATACTCGTACTCCAAGCTTTATACTCGTACTCCAAGCCTCATTCTCGTACTCCAAGCCTTATACTCGTACTCAAAGCCTTATACTCGTACTTCAAGTTATTTGGCCAATTAATTTCAACAAAGTTAACTCAACTCAAAGTTTTCTTATCAAATTCTATCCCAAAATATGGATAGTTTACTACCAGCAATCGATCGTGTCACAAACAGTGAAGATTCGATGTTATTCAAGCATTTTCCAGTACACTCTGCCAGAGGATTGGGACGCGACGCCAGCTGTCTCACCACAAGTGGCGTCGTTGCATCAGCGCTGTCATGGGGCCTGCCACGCGGACGTACTTATCGATCCTACCGCCCGCGGTGCTGAGCTGGCTTGATGTCGGCCCACATAGATCTATCTACCGTTTACTTTATCAAACACACTCAAACATTGATTTTCTAACTTCTGGATCAACCCTATATCTACAACAACAAACATCTTTAACTTCTCGATTAACTCTATACAGTAGAACTACCTCTCAGTAAAGGACAACACCTAGTTACAGAGCCAAAGTGTTCTTTAGGGAGAGCAGCTACAGTACAACTACCTATCTGTAAAGGACAACACCTAGTTACAGAGCCAAAGTGTCCTTTAGGGAGAGCAGCTAGAGTAGAACTACCTATCTGTAAAGGACAACACCTAGTTACAGATCCAAAGTGTCCTTTAGGGAGAGCAGCTACAGTACAACTACCTATCTGTAAAGGACAACACCTAGTTACAGAGCCAAAGTGTCCTTTAGGGAGAGCAGCTACAGTAGAACTACCTCTCTGTAACGGACAACACCTAGTTACAGACCCAAAGTGTCCTTTAGGGAGAGCAGCTACAGTAGAACTACCTCTCTGTAAAGGACAACACCTAGTTATAGAACCAAAGTTTCCTTTAGGGAGAGCAGCTACAGTAGAACTACCTCTCTGTTAAGGACAACACCTAGTTACATAACCAAAGTGTCCTTTAGGGAGAGCAGCTACAGTAAAACTACCTCTCTGTAAAGGACAACACCTAGTTACAGAGCCAAAGTGTCCTTTAGGGAGAGCAGCTACAGTAGAACTACCTCTCTGTAAAGGACAACACCTAGTTATAGAACCAAAGTTTCCTTTAGGGAGAGCAGCTACAGTAGAACTACCTCTCTGTTAAGGACAACACCTAGTTACAGAACCAAAGTGTCCTTTAGGGAGAGCAGCTACAGTAGAAATACCTCTCTGTAAAGGACAACACCTAGTTACAGAGCCAAAGTGTCCTTTAGGGAGAGCAGCTACAGTAGAACTACCTCTCTGTAAAGGACAACACCTAGTTACAGAGCCAAAGTGTCCTTTAGGGAGAGCAGCCACAGTAGAACTACCTTTCTGTAAAGGACAACACCTAGTTACAGAGCAAAAGTGTCCTTTAGGGAGAGCAGCTACAGTAGAACTACCTTCCTGTAAAGGACAACACCCTTGTTACAGAGCCAAAGTGTCCTTTAGGGAGAGCAGCTAGAGTAGAACTACCTATCTGTAAAGGACAACACCTAGGTACAGAGCCAAAGTGTCCTTTAGAGAGAGCAGCTACAGTACAACTACCTATCTGTAAAGGACAACACCTAGTTACAGAGCCAAAGTGTCCTTTAGGGAGAGCAGCCACAGTAGAACTACCTTTCTGTAAAGGACAACACCTAGTTACAGAGCAAAAGTGTCCTTTAGGGAGAGCAGCTACAGTAGAACTACCTTCCTGTAAAGGACAACACCCTTGTTACAGAGCCAAAGTGTCCTTTAGGGAGAGCAGCTAGAGTAGAACTACCTATCTGTAAAGGACAACACCTAGTTACAGAGCCAAAGTGTCCTTTAGGGAGAGCAGCTACAGTACAACTACCTATCTGTAAAGGACAACACCTAGTTACAGAGCCAAAGTGTCCTTTAGGGAGAGCAGCTACAGTACAACTACCTATCTGTAAAGGACAACACCTAGTTACAGAGCAAAAGTGTCCTTTAGGGAGAGCAGCTACAGTACAACTACCTATCTGTAAAGGACAACACCTAGTTACAGAGCCAAAGTGTCCTTTAGAGAGAGATGTCCTCTTAATGGAGAGTTTTTAAATTGTAAAACCGATCATTTTGTTAATGAAAACTGTCCTTTGTAGAGAGGTGTCCTCTAGCGGGAGTGTCCTCTCATAGAGGTTGCTCTACTGTATTAGTAATGAAAACTGTCCTTTGTAGAGAGGTGCCCTCTAGCGCGAGTATCCTCTCATGGAGGTTGTTCTACTGCATTGGTGATGGAAACTGTCCTTTGTAGAGAGGTGTCCTCTAGTGGGAGTGTCCTCTCATGGAGGTTGTTCTAATGTATTGGTGATGGAAACTGTCCTTTGTAGAGAGGTGTCCTCTAGCGGGAGTGTCCTCTTATGGAGGTTATTCTACTGTATTGGTGATGGAAACTGTCCTTTGTAGAGAGGTGTCCTCTAGTGGGAGTGTCCTCTCATGGAGATTGTTCTACTGTATTGGTGATGGAAACTGTCCTTTATAGAGAGGTGTCCTCTAGTGGGAGTGTCCTCTCATGGAGATTGTTCTACTGTATTGGTGATGGAAACTGTCCTTTGTAGAGAGGTGTCCTCTCATGGAATTTGTTATTGTTGTGACGACAATCTAAGTTCTATAGAGGGAGACGCTCACCTCTATTCTTGGTCGGCGGGGTTGAAGGTTCAAAATTGAGGTGTCGCTGCTTATAGCACTATTAAAATATAAGACGAAAACAGGAGGGAAAATTATATTCATTATAAATTAAGAAAAATAGTAAAGTATTATTTAATTAATTATATATTTAAATATTTACACTAAATGAATCTGGGATCAGGGCAAATTCTCGCGTTTGAAAGTTGTTTACAAGTTCTTCTGTTTTTGTTTTTTCTCATTTCAGCCGCTGTATCCCCGTAGCCCCCTCCGTCGGCCTTCTATTGGCTGCTTCGAACTCCTTCTTTTCCAACAGTTATACTGTATTTACAACAACAAGCTTTATTAAGACCTTCAGTCTTATCCAGATTCTCTCTGAGTTTATTATAGTATAATTCTCCTTAATGGTGAGCTTGGAGTATAAACAATAAAGATATAACTTCGGATAAGTTCTTCAAATCGTGAATGACAGCGTCAAAATGCCAAAGAAAATAACGAGGATAGAATAGCTTCTTTTTAACTTTCTTAGATCCCTAGGTCAACATATATTCTTTGTAAAACTAATAAAAAAACTGGCAATGTGTGCTTCTTTTCAATAATATCATCAAATATATTATCTCTACAGACCTTACTGTAATGCTATAAGTTATTGAGCGCCAAGCCCTCTCATTCAATAACTTATATCATTGCAGTAAGGTATGTAGAGATAATATTTGATGATATTATTGAAAAGAAACACATTGCCAGTATATTTATTTGTTACAAATTTTATCGATAGATGGCAATCCTTTATATCTATAAAAATGAAATGCGAAATCGATGTTTGTTATCGCATCACGCAAAATCTACTGACTCAATCATTATGGAATTTCGCATGTAGGTAGCTGAAGATTTCGTTTAACATATAGGCTATTCAAAAAACTAAAAAGGTTAATGTGCTTTTTTTAAAAAATAAAAAACCAAAAAGCGTTAATTCAGGCCTTTTACCGCTTGGGCGCAGCACTGGTCGCGACGATAAATGAATTTGATTGGTTAATTATTTACACGTGGTTTGTAAACACGATGAATCTTATTTGTTCACACGATGATTGTTTTTAAAAGGTAAGATTATCCAATCGCCGTGAAACTTTAGGAAGTTATTTACTATACTACTGGGAAGGTTTCTGGTATGAATTTGATTTGAAATAAATATTCTTTGTAATTTTATTTGCAAATTTTCTACTTTCACTCGCAAGCAGCGCCTCTAGCGGCGTCTGGTGAAATTTTCTTTATAAATTGTAACAATGCTTAAAATGTGTTAAAAGTATAATAAATTTAATTTGAGAATTTATTAATATAATATTCCAATGACGTAAAAAAAACTTGGCGTTTTAATATTAATATATATTTAAAGAAAATATTGTAACATTTTTGTGTTAAATGTTAAAATGTAATGTTAAAATATATTTTTTACATTGTTAATTTAATTTGTTGTTGTTTTATAATAATAAAGATGCAAATTACATTGTTGTTGTTGTTTATTATCGTTTGTTTATATAAAAAAATTACATTGTATGTGATGATGATAACAAAAATGAATTTTTAAATTAATATATATATTTCATTGAGAAAAAAAAAATAATTATAAAATTCATAAAAGTGACAATATTTTATTTAAAATATAATAAATGTTTTAAAAGAATTATGTGTTTCAAAAAAATATTTAAACGCATATAACAATATTTATATTTATATACGTTTATAAATCAATATATACGAGTAGGTGGATTGGATGTTTTCTAGAATCGTTTTAACAAATGTTCGTTAGGCAAACTTTTACTCGGATTAAAAACCGGGCGAAGCCGGGGACATTCGCTAAATACAGTTATTTACAAATCTTCGTTTGTAGCAAGATACTATTCCTTCAACTTTAAATTACCGAGTGGACCAATTAATACTGATTTTTTTCAACTTATCGAGTATTTTTCAAGGGAACCGGAAAATTTTCAAATTATTGAGAGTATAGACAAGTATAGATTCAGAAGGGATTGGATGTTTGCTAGAATCGTTTTAACAAATGTTTGTTAGGCAAACTTTTACTCGGGTAAAAATCGGGCGAAGCCGGGAACTAATCTCGCTAAAATTTGAGCAGGACAGAGAATTATATCTGGAAGAACTTTTTGTCTCACTTTTAACCAAGAAAAATTATAATTAGCCAAGTACTCAGCAACAATTATTTTTTAGTCAGAAATGATTATGACAATATTGCTGTATCATGCTTGATTGACATAAACAAAATTCTTTAGGGGAATATTCACTAAAGCAGTCCACGAGCGAAGCCAGATAATAATTATTAGTAAGCAGGAACAAAATTCTACCAGCGAAACATTCACTCGAGCAGAAGACACACGAAGCCAGGTCGTCTCTATATATAAAATATCGTTTCTCGGCCTTTTGGCTAAGATCATTTAGTATATCTCTAGATATTTTTATTTATATATATCTTTTTTTTTAAATCTATTCAGTAGAGAGAGAGCATATGCTTGATCGGAAAATATATTATATGAATATATAATGTAATGAATATTATTAACATCATTATCAATAATATTCGTTAGGCAAACTTTCACTCGGATAAAACCCGGGCGAAGCCGGGTACACATCCGCTAGTTATATTTATAAATATGAAAAAAGGCATATGCGCCTTATCCCAGTACAATATCACATTTGTACTATTTTTTTTTTCAAATTTATAAATATATGAAAGGAAATACCTCTTTAAAAATCCTAAGTTCAACTGACCTGGTTGATAGACCTCAGCAAGGGTCCCTCTCCAGGGATACAGAGGAGCTGCGTCTGTTCTCATGTTAGGGTCGGCAGCAAAGGCGACAGCTTCCATGTTAGGAACGGCCTTAAACTACAGGCAAAGTAGACTTACCAAAGTGTGCCTGGATCATGGTGCCATGATCAACGAAAGCTGTGCCCCTACACCCCATTCCTTGAAATCAGATTTTGATTTGCATGCTGCATCGCACGTCGCGCATATGGAATTCGTGTAAGCTTTACACAAGGGGATAAGAAACAACAGGTATATAATAAAATGATAAATTGTGTCTAAAGTATTACGAAAAGGGAGAGGTGAGATATATTAAATTATGGCTATTTATTCTTGATTTGAAGCTGCTATTTAATATTGGTACTGTAATATAACGTCTAAGTCAGAAAGATTGATCCTCGAATACCTCATATCACATACATATGATAATTTAAACCAACAACCCTATATTATATAATACTTATAACAAGATTGTCATGTTGTATTTAGAAACACATCTATAAATAATTATACGCATAATTGACATGTGTCCTTGCATCACCATATGTAATGTACTGAGGATGAATAAATAAAACTATATAATAGATTAAAAGCTGAGTTAAAAGCAAGAGAGAAGTAAATCACAAAGTAACTTCTAAAAATAGATTGGAAGCCGACAGTTAGGCGCCGGTGTCCTGTAGCGACACGTGCATGATGCAATTCTCTTTGTCCGAGGAGTTATATAAAAAGGCCCGGCTTAGCAACAGTCAGTTGGTCGTCATCATCAGCGCGTCGCCGGTTGTCTCCAAGTTCCACCTCATTTCACCATGTAGTCAGTAAGAACTCTACTCTATCTCCATCTTGCTCTTGGCTAGACTTTTTATCTATTCATGGAACTTTCCTTCTACAACTGTGTCGCTTCGTTTTGTGTGTGTGGACATTCCCCAGTTTTCCACTCTGCCTCGACCACGACTGCCTGTACTCTGTGAGAACTGTTAAAGGTCCTACAAGGTGCAGAGAGGTACTGGAAAACTCTCCACGCCCTGACTGTCCCTCGCGGTTACTACAGGTTTGACCCTCGGTTGCATCACCTTATTACAGAGAGTCGACGAGGTACTACAAGAGTCAACCAGAACTTCAACTTATTACATACACACACAATACTTTATTAAGACATTCCGTCTTATACAGACTCCTGTTAGAAATGGATCTAAAAAGAAATGAGAAGCAGGGGAAGAAACTGAATCCTTGCTCAGAAAAGAGAAAAAGAAGAAAAGGAAAGAATATCTATGTACAAAAGACATGGCTTCTGCCCGGTAAGCGGAACACTGTGGGTTCGATTCCCATCCCTGGACACTTTTATTTTACCGTTTATCATTACTCTCCACAATTCACCCATTCATACCTCATCCAAAAGGTTAGAAATGATCGTTGTTTCTCCTTGAAATAAATGTTTATTTTTCATTGAAAAGAAACACATGCGGGATAGTATTTCAAATGTCGTTTTACAATCATAAGCCGCATTATATTATATTGTATTATAAAAGACTATATACATCGTTTTTCGTGCATAGAACATAGTGAAGAAGTAGATTATTGAGTAAATGGTTGCAATATTTCCACATAATTCAGTTACTTTTTTAGTCTTTTTTTCTCCTTGCTGTCTTGAAAAAATTAAAGAACTTTTAAAAAGTTGACCCATTATCCATCAAGTCTGGAAGAAAGGAATACAGCGAAAGAATCCCCTATAACCAAACATAAAAACAGCAAAACAGAAGAATAGATATCCCAAAGCAATTCTGGCATACTCCAAATCAAGAATAAACAGCCATCATTTAGTAAATCTCGCTCCTCCGTGCTTACTCACGATTGTAATGTTGCCTGTTGCAGAACGAAATTTAGAAAGTTCGCGCTGTTTTTAATAAAGTAACTTATTGCGCAAGGTTTTTAAAAATATTTTTAAATAGTTTAATTACATTAAGATGCTAAAATGTTCTGATATATAAAACCTGGAAACAAAAGAACTTCAGCCCAACTGATTCAATCGATAAAAGAAAGTTTTGTTCTTTTGCTGAAACTTGGGAATAAAACTTTTGATTGAGATGCGCAGAACCATTTGATATGAATCAAATGATATATCCAATCATCACTATGCGCATCTTTCATTGATAATTTTATTTTTTGATGACTTCGACCATTTATCATCTGCTTTTTAAAAATTCTATAGAAAAAAAAAAGGAAACTTTTAAAATATTGTAGCGAAATATTTATATTGTGGCGAAGAAATAATTTATATTTTATTATTTAATTTAATTATTCAATTAAAATATTCAAAACAGATGTATTATTTTATATAATCATCATTTAGTTACCTAGCTTGCTTGTTCAATATTCTCTAGCTTTAGATAGTTTGGTTGATAATTGTCGACTAGTCGTACTGACGTCATCAATAAATACTTTGACATCTTAAGATATTCCAAGACTTCATTTCTAAGCTACAATATTCTATGAACAGATTAATAATTGTGATATTTATTTTTCTACTCTTTGTATATTTCCCTTTTTGCTTCTTTTTATTTTATAAATTTTGTTTTGTACTTGTGCCTTAAATAAATTTCTGCGTCAGTCTGAAGTTTGTCTTTCTTATTTTTATAAATGACAATATAAATTTACACTATTAGTGTTTAGTGTAGAAATGTTTAAGTTATGCTGATTTCTTTTGATATTTGTTTTTTGGTTTGTGTAGAATTAATTTATACTTTACAATTATATCTATTTGAAGTGTTTATAGCTTTGATATTACCTTTTTTATTTATTATTTTTATAATATGTTTATAGATTTTTGTTCGTTTTTTCTATTGATGAACAAACAGTTGGTATTTTACGATATTTCTAAGTTTTGATATATAAAACACTATATTTTGATTTTCTCTATGACATTTTCGTTTGATTTTGAATTCTCACATATAAAAAAAAGTTCAAAAAATCTCTCTAAAAATAATTACTTTAATTTTATTTAACTGCCTATAATTCGAAACAGACCCTACCTGTATCCACTGTTCAGAAGAGCCACAGACAGTTGATCATCTTCTCTTCAGCTGTCCAGCATTCCTGAGACATAGGATACAAACAGATTTTCGGACTGACCTACCTCAATCCTACATCTATGGCCACCAGACTCAGCATTCCTGGTCAACTGGTTCAACTCAGCAATCAAAACACGAGTAAAAGCACTCAACACTAGTCCATACTGGTGACTCCCCGGGTAGTTGGTGTTCTGTGCTCCCTGGGTTATAAATATATCTCTCTCTAGCTGTACAACCTCAGCATGGAACTTCCTGGTCAACTGGTTCAACTCAGCAATCAAAACACGAGTAAAAGCACTCAACACTAGTCCATACTGGTGACTCCCCGGGTAGTTGGTGTTCTGTGCTCCCTGGGTTATAAATATCTCTCTCTCTAGCTGTACAACCTCAGCATGGAACTTCCTGGTCAACTGGTTCAACTCAGCAATCAAAACACGAGTAAAAGTACTCAACACTAGTCCATACAGGTGACTCCCCGGGTAGTTGGTGTTCTGTGCTCCCTGGGTTATAAATATCTCTCTCTCTCTAGCTGTACAACCTCAGCATGGAACTTCCTGGTCAACTGGTTCAACTCAGCAATCAAAACACGAGTAAAAGCACTCAACACTAGTCCATACTGGTGACTCCCCGGGTAGTTGGTGTTCTGTGCTCCCTGGGTTATAAATATCTCTCTCTCTAGCTGTACAACCTCAGCATGGAACTTCCTGGTCAACTGGTTCAACTCAGCAATCAAAACACGAGTAAAAGTACCAAACACCAGTCCATACTGGTGACTCCCCGGGTAGTTGGTGTTCTGTGCTCCCTGGGTTATAAATATCTCTCTCTAGCTGTACAACCTCAGCATGGAACTTCCTGGTCAACTGGTTCAACTCAGCAATCAAAACACGAGTAAAAGCACTCAACACTAGTCCATACTGGTGACTCCCCGGGTAGTTGGTGTTCTGTGCTCCCTGGGTTATAAATATCTCTCTCTAGCTGTACAACCTCAGCATTCCTGGTCAACTGATTCAACTCAGCAATCAAAACACGAGTAAAAGTACTCAACACTAGTCCATACTGGTGACTCCCCGGGTAGTTGGTGTTCTGTGCTCCCTGGGTTATAAATATCTCTCTCTCTAGCTGTACAACCTCAGCATTCCTGGTCAACTGGTTCAACTCAGCAATCAAAACACGAGTAAAAGTACTCAACACTAGTCCATACTGGTGACTCCCCAGGTAGTTGGTGTTCTGTGCTCCCTGGGTTATAAATATCTCTCTCTCTAGCTGTACAACCTCAGAATCGAACTTCCTGGTCAACTGGTTCAACTCAGCAATCAAAACACGAGTAAAAGCACTCAACACTAGTCCATACTGGTGACTCCCCGGGTAGTTGGTGTTCTGTGCTCCCTGGGTTATAAATATCTCTCTCTCTAGCTGTACAACCTCAGAATCGAACTTCCTGGTCAACTGGTTCAACTCAGCAATCAAAACACGAGTAAAAGCACTCAACACTAGTCCATACTGGTGACTCCCCGGGTAGTTGGTGTTCTGTGCTCCCTGGGTTATAAATATCTCTCTCTCTAGATGTACAACCTCAGAATCGAACTTCCTGGTCAACTGGTTCAACTCAGCAATCAAAACACGAGTAAAAGCACTCAACACTAGTCCATACTGGTGACTCCCCGGGTAGTTGGTGTTCTGTGCTCCCTGGGTTATAAATATCTCTCTCTCTAGCTGTACAACCTCAGAATCGAACTTCCTGGTCAACTGGTTCAACTCAGCAATCAAAACACGAGTAAAAGCACTCAACACTAGTCCATACTGGTGACTCCCCAGGTAGTTGGTGTTCTGTGCTCCCTGGGTTATAAATATCTCTCTCTCTAGCTGTACAACCTCAGAATCGAACTTCCTGGTCAACTGGTTCAACTCAGCAATCAAAACACGAGTAAAAGCACTCAACACTAGTCCATACTGGTGACTCCCCGGGTAGTTGGTGTTCTGTGCTCCCTGGGTTATAAATATCTCTCTCTCTAGCTGTACAACCTCAGCATGGAACTTCCTGGTCAACTGGTTCAACTCAGCAATCAAAACACGAGTAAAAGTACTCAACACTAGTCCATACTGGTGACTCCCCGGGTAGTTGGTGTTCTGTGCTCCCTGGGTTATAAATATCTCTCTCTCTAGCTGTACAACCTCAGCATGGAACTTCCTGGTCAACTGGTTCAACTCAGCAATCAAAACACGAGTAAAAGTACTCAACACTAGTCCATAATAGTGACCCCCCGGGTAGTTGGTGTTCTGTGCTCCCTGGGTTATAAATATCTCTCTCTCTAGCTGTACAACCTCAGCATGGAACTTCCTGGTCAACTGGTTCAACTCAGCAATCAAAACACGAGTAAAAGCACTCAACACTAGTCCATACTGGTGACTCCCCGGGTAGTTGGTGTTCTGTGCTCCCTGGGTTATAAATATCTCTCTCTCTAGCTGTACAACCTCAGCATGGAACTTCCTGGTCAACTGGTTCAACTCAGCAATCAAAACACGAGTAAAAGTACTCAACACTAATCCATACTGGTGACTCCCCGGGTAGTTGGTGTTCTGTGCTCCCTGGGTTATAAATATCTCTCTCTCTAGCTGTACAACCTCATCATGGAACTTCCTGGTCAACTGGTTCAACTCAGCAATCAAAACACGAGTAAAAGTACTCAACACTAGTCCATACTGGTGACTCCCCGGGTAGTTGGTGTTCTGTGCTCCCTGGGTTATAAATATCTCTCTCTAGCTGTACAACCTCAGCATGGAACTTCCTGGTCAATTGGTTCAACTCAGCAATCAAAACACGAGTAAAAGTACTCAACACTAGTCCATACTGGTGACTCCCCGGGTAGTTGGTGTTCTGTGCTCCCTGGGTTATAAATATCTCTCTCTCTCTAGCTGTACAACCTCAGCATGGAACTTCCTGGTCAACTGGTTCAACTCAGCAATCAAAACACGAGTAAAAGCACTCAACACTAGTCCATACTGGTGACTCCCCGGGTAGTTGGTGTTCTGTGCTCCCTGGGTTATAAATATCTCTCTCTCTCTAGCTGTACAACCTCAGCATGGAACTTCCTGGTCAACTGGTTCAACTCAGCAATCAAAACACGAGTAAAAGTACTCAACACTAGTCCATACTGGTGACTCCCCGGGTAGTTGGTGTTCTGTGCTCCCTGGGTTATAAATATATCTCTCTCGACTCTAATTCAAATCCGGATTTTTAATTCAATCGATATCCAGTTACATCAATATAGCTAGGCTATAACCCGCTCTGGCCAACATCCAAATCAGGTCAACATAGCTCCTCAATAACTGATAAAGACCTGTTTTTTTTTTTTTTTAAGGAGATAGAGGCAATTTTGTTCACACTTGGTTATCTCGTGTGTCTTCAATAAAGGTCACTGTAACATCTTTCAGAGTTATTGTCTCAATCCCGATATACATGCTAAAAGGTACAACTTCCTTAAGTTTTGTCCATGAGTGTATACACACTTGATTATCTCGTGTGTCTTCAATAAAGGTCACTGTAACATCTTTCAGAGTTATTGTCTCAATCCCGATTTACATGCTAGAAGGTACAACTTCCTTAAGTTTTGTCCATGAGTGTATACACACTTGGTTATCTCGTGTGTCTTCAATAAAGGTCACTGTAACATCTTTCAGAGTTATTGTCTCAATCCCGATATACATGCTAAAAGGTACAACTTCCTTAAGTTTTGTCCATGAGTGTATATGTGATAAAGAGTTTCTGTCGACTTAATTGTGATGAGGTATCCTGTCGACTTAGATGTGATAAAGAGTTGCTGTCGACTTATCTGTGATGAGATCCTGTCGACTCTCGCTATAAGCTGTGGTAACCGGTGGTCAAACCTGTAGTAACCGAGAGGGACAGTCAGGGCGTGGAGAGTTTTCCAGTACCTCTCTGCACTTTGGAAGACCTTTAACAGTTTTCACAGAGTACAGGCAGTCGTGGTCGAGGCAGAGTGGAAAGCTTGGGAATGTCCACACACACAAAACGAAGAGACACAGCTGTAGTAGGAAAGTTCCATGAACAGATAGGAGTCGAGTTAAAAGCAAGATGGAGCGAGAATGGTTCTTACTGTTTTACATGGCGGTAAGGTGGTCCTGGCTAAGACCGACAAGGGCTCACGCCGACGGTGAAGGGGGTGACTGCTGACTAACCAAGCTCGGCTAAAAACCGAGGTTTATATACCATTCCCGAGGAGGGGGGGGGGGTTGGACTTTGAACGTCTGCACCCTTTGACCTTGTTGGCAACGGGCTGCCAAATTCCTCTTCAGGGTTGTTGGATTTCTCTCTCGATTTTAGACGTTTTTGAACTTCTCAATCTTGCTTTAACTCAGCTCTTAATCTATTACATAATTTTATTTATTTGTCTTCAGTTTGTACAAAGTACATTACATATGGTGATGCAATGACACAGATTAATCATGCGTATAATTATTTATAGATGTGTTTCTATATACAACATGACAATCTTGTTATAAGTAGTTATACAATATAGGGTTGTTGGTTTAAATTACAATATATACACACTTGGTTATCTCGTGTGTCTTCAATAAAGGTCACTGTAATATCTTTCAGAATTATTGTCTCAATCCCGATATACATGCTAAAAGGTACAACTTCCTTAAGTGTTGTCCATGAGTGTATATACACTTGGTTATATCGTGTGTCTTCAATAAAGGTCACTGTAACATCTTTCAGAGTTATTGTCTCAATCCCGATATACATGCTAAAAGGTACAACTTCCTTAAGTGTTGTCCATGAGTGTATATACACTTGGTTATACCGTGTGTCTTCAATAAAGGTCACTGTAATATCTTTCAGAGTTATTGTCTCAATCCCGATATACATGCTAAAAGGTACAACTTCCTTAAGTGTTGTCCATGAGTGTATACACACTTGGTTATCTCGTGTGTCTTCAATAAAGGTCACTGTAATATCTTTCAGAATTATTATCTCAATCCAGATATACATGCTAAAAGGTACAACTTCCTTAAGTTTTGTCCATGAGTGTATACACTTGGTTATCTCGTGTGTCTTCAATAAAGGTCACTGTAATATCTTTCAGAATTATTGTCTCAATCCCGATATACATGCTAAAAGGTACAACTTCCTTAAGTTTTGTCCATGAGTGTATACACACTTGGTTATCTCGTGTGTCTTCAATAAAGGTCACTGTAATATCTTTCAGAATTATTGTCTCAATCCCGATATACATGCTAAAAGGTACAACTTCCTTAAGTGTTGTCCATGAGTGTATACACACTTGGTTATATCGTGTCTTCAATAAAGGTCACTGTAATATCTTTCAGAATTATTATCTCAATCCAGATATACATGCTAAAAGGTACAACTTCCTTAAGTTTTGTCCATGAGTGTAACTATATACATCAGTTTAGGACGGACGTCAGCCATGTACAACCATTTTGTACTCGCCATATGACTGTAGAAATAACACGTTCAGCCAGTAGAACCTCTGAAAAGAGACCAATCCAAGAGAGAGACCTAGTTTTGCCATGTTTTAGCTCATATGGGAGACTCTACTGTACAATGTGATCACATGGATATAACTGTATGCACCAAGTTAGGACTTTTTTTAACTGTTACAACACCCAACTCACTCCGAACCACATATACAGTTGTCCGGCCATCCTTGCATGTGGCAGACATCAATCCAGAAGAAGACATCCATACGAACAAGGCACCTCAGTTGACCGGTATTGTGATCAGGATACATGGACCGATCTGATCTGCTCCATGGACAAGAAACCACTCTAAGAAAGCTTGCAGCCCTCTATATGGCAGACATCAATCTAAAAGAGGATATCCATACGAACAAGGCACCTCAGTTGGCCGGTATTGTGATCAGGGTACATGGACCGATCTGATATGCTCCATGGACAAGAAACCACTCTAAAAAAGCTTGCAGCCCTCTATATGGCAGACATCAATCCAGAAGAGGACATCCATACGGACACCTCAGTTGGCCGGTATTGTGATCAGGGTACATGGACCGATCTGATCTGCTCCATGGACAAGAAACCACTCTAAGAAAGCTTGCAGCCCTCTATATGGCAGACATCAATCCAGAAGAGGACATCCATACGGACACCTCAGTTGACCGGTATTGTGATCAGGGTACATGGACCGATCTGATATGCTCCGTGGACAAGAAACCACTCTAAGAAAGCTTGCAGCTCTCTAAATGGTAGACATCAATCCAGAAGGGGACATCCATACGGACACCTCAGTTGGCCGGTATTGTGATCAGGGTACATGGACCGATCTGATATGCTCCGTGGACAAGAAACCACTCTAAGAAAGCTTGCAGCCCTCTATATGGCAGACATCAATCCAGAAGAGGACATCCATACGGACACCTCAGTTGGCCGGTATTGTGATCAGGGTACATGGACCGATCTGATCTGATCCATGGGCAAGACATCACCACCACCAAGTTAGGACGGGCATCAACCACGTAGAGTCATTCTGTTCTACCGACTGACTGTAGAAATGACACGTTCAGCTAACAGATCCTCTGATAAGAGACCATCTCCAAGAGATACTGAGCTTAACCACGTTCTAAGTAACATGGGATACTACTGTACAATGTGAACACATGGATGCATCAAGTTAGGACGGACGTCAACCATGTACAGTCATTATGTACTCGCCGACTGAACGTTAAGTCAGCAGAGTCTCTGACTACCTCCAATAGAAACTGAGTTCCGCCATGTTCTAGGTGATATGAGAGACTACTGTACAATGTGACCATATGGATATAACTGGATGCACCAAGACCGGCGTCAGCCACGTACAACTATTCTGTTCTCGCCGTATGACTGTAGAAAATAACACGTTCAGCCAACAGAACCTCTGTTAAGAGACCACCTCCTGGGGAGACTGTATTCAGCCATGTTCTAGGTAACATGGAAGACCCTACTGTACAAGGTGAACATATGGGTATAACTGGATGCACCAAGTTAGGACGGGCGTCAACCAAGTAAAGTCATTCTGTACTCGCCGTATGACTGTAGAAAATAACACGTTCAGCCAACAGAACCTCTGTTAAGGGACTACCTCCAGGAGAGACTATGTTTTTAGCCTTGTTCTAAATCATATGTCATGGGAGACTACTATACAAGATGTACCATATGGATATAACTGTATGCACCAATTTAGGACGGACGTCAGCGACGTACAGCCATTCTGTTCTACCGACTGACTAGAAACGGCAAGTTCAGCCAACAGATCCTCTGTTAAAAGACCACCTCCAGGAGAGACTGAGTTCTAGGTGATAAGGGAGACTCTACTGTACAAGGTGAACACGTCGATATAACTGGATGTACCAAGTTAGGACGGACGTCAGCCACGTTTAGCCATTCTGTACTCGCCGTATGACTGTAGAAATGATACGTTCATCCAACAGATCCTCTGATAAGAGACCACCTTAAAGAGAGACTGTATTTAGACATGTTATAGGTGACACGAGAGACTACTGTACAAGGTGAACATATGGATATAAATGGATGCAGCAGATTAAGATGGACGTCAACCACGTACAGCCATTCTGTATTCTCTAAAAGAAATAACACGTTCAGCTAATAGACCCTCTGATAAGAGACCATCTCCAGGAGAGACTGAGTTTATCCATGTTGCCAGCTCTACTGTACAAGGCGACCATATGGATGCAAATGGATGCACCAAGTTAGGACCGACGTCAGCAATGTACAACAATTCTGTTCTCGCCGACTGACACGTTCAACAAACAGACCCTCTGATAAGAGACCACCTCCAGGATTTACTTAGTATAGCCATGTTATAGGTGATATGGGAGACTCTACTGTACAAGGTGACGGCATTGATATAACTGAATGCACCAAGTTAGGACGGACGTCAACCACGTACAGCCATTCTGTACTACCGCCGGCTGAGTGAAGCGACGTCACGTCCAGCCCACAGAGTCGATATCGATCCAGCCTGAGACCCAGGGGAGGGAGGAAGCCGGGGCTGCGGATTTCGTTTCAACAGAATCCTCACAACTCCCCCTCTAGCTCCATTCAACTGCTCACTAACAAATACAATAAACTCTATAGATGGCAACTAAATTTAATTTACTAATATATATATGTTATGAAAACATATTTTGCGGAAGAGCTTTGCTCGATACAATACCTTATAAATATATGTATGTACCTCTACAGACCTATAAGCTTATGTCCATAGTTCACTAAACATCCCTAAGCTGTCTTCCATAGAAAATACAGGGTATATTCCAAACCAATCCAATACAATAGTAGAGCGGTCTAGAGATTAATTTGGCGAAACCGCTGAGAGGGTTCACTACTGATGAGCCAAGCCCTCTCATTCAATAACTTATATCATTACAGTAAGGTCTGTAGAGATAATATTTGATGATATTTAAAAGAAGCGCATTGCCAGTAAATTTATTTGTGTAAAATTTTAACGATAGATGGCAATTGAATTTAATTTACAATAAACTTTACCCGCCAGTTATGATGCATTATCGCGCTATCTATTATGAACTTTTGGAGTGACCTTTGAACCAAGGTGGAAAGAAAAAAAAACTCCCCGGCGGGGAATCGAACCCCGGTCGCCCGCGTGACAGGCGGGAATACTAACCACTATACTACCGAGGAAGCAAATGCATTGACTGAGAATCAATGTTTATTAAGTAATTATATTATGATGCATTAGCGCGCCATCTATTATGAAAATTTGAAACTATTATAGGCGCGTATGTTTCTTTTAAGAATCAAACAATATCTACTGCCCTTACTGCAATGGAAAAATTAATTGGAAGGCCTGTCTCATCTGTGGTAAACCCTCCCAGCGGTTTCGCCAGTTATGACTATACTGAAAATATTATAAAATGTATTTAACGCCATTAATTTTTCCATTGCAGTAAGGGCAGTAGAAATTGTTTAATTTCAAAAATAATCATACGCGTCTATAATAGTTTCGAATTTTCATAACAGATGGCGCGCTAATGCATCATAATATAAAATTTCTAATAAAAGACTCAATTTGATATTTACGGAAGAGCGATTGCTCGAAGCATATTATATATTTATAATTGTGTGTGATTCTGCTGTCCTCAAAGCTTATGTCCATAGTTTATCTAAAATACCCATTACAAGAGTCTAGCATCATTTTCACTATAAAAGGAAGATCCAAAAATACAATATAACAGCGGTATGGTAGATTAAACTGGCGAAACCGCTGGGAGGGTTCACCACTGATGAGCCAGGTCCTCCCATTAATTATTCCATTGCAGTAAGGGCAGTAGATATTGTTTAATTTTTAAAAGAATCATACGCGTCTATAATAGTTTCGAATTTCTTATATACCTATCATATTTGGTGAAAAAGACTAAGATGGTACTTGTAGATGGCAGTCTTTCGCTATTGCCATGATCTTTATCACCTCAGGATGTAGGCCGTCGCTGAAGAACCAGACCTACAGATCGAGAGACATGTTAGCGGCGAGCAGGGGTCACACGGCTCGGCAACTCCAGTAAATGCGGGTCAGCGACCCGTCACTGGACCCACAGGCGGCACAGGTGGTACGCCTCGAGGCAGGATGGTCAGGATGGGGTCGGGCGTAGAGGACCAGCCGTATGTCGGCCCAGGGGATAGAGATATATTTAGAGCTCACCAATCCACAATGTCTGGCGCCAGACATTTCCTCTCTTTCAGGAGGTCGTTGGCTTGCCCCGCGTACAATTCAGTAAAGTCTGAATGGAACGTATATAAACAATTATATTTATTCGTCTAATCAATTGTTACAGAGATGGAAAAATATATAAGATAGTAAATAAATGGTAGATAAAATGTAGGGGTAATATATAGAAAGAGGGAATCATATATCGCCGCAACTCTTTTTTTTTTTTTTATTAACGCGATTAAGGAAGCTTTCGGGCAAGCCCTTCTTCAGCTAACTATAGTGTACAAACAAGGAGAGTTTATATATCGTTTTTAATATAAAATAAAATAAAAGAAAAGAAAATTACCACGCCCCTATCGCCCTCGTTTATATAAAGTTGTGACAATGACAATTGAAATTTTTTTTATTGACTTCTTGTCAATAATTTACATTAAAAATGGAAATAAATAAACTAAAATATAGATGATCATGGGGGGGATGTGCCCCGGCGAGTGATCTTTCTTTCCCAGGCGATGAGCGGGTTCTCCGGTCAGCCCAACCTGTACGAAGTACCGGTAGATGATGGATTTGGCCGACGCCAGGATGGCCAGGTCGTCATCTTCGAGGCCAGACCTGAAAATCCAGGCCCGCAAGTCAGGGGGTCGCCCGAGGACACTGAAGGCTTCGATGATGAGGGGCCTGATACGCCTGCAGCTCCAGTATCGATGGTCTACTTTATATAGTTGTGTATGTGTATAAATTTCTTCAGCAAGGAAGATTTCCCCACATTGAGAGAGTCCTCCTCCAGACAAGGTCTTCACTCCTCAGTTCCACACCGAGGAAGTACTTATAAATGTGTGTCTTAGTAGACATCAGGATGGCCAGGGCGTCATCGTCTAGGCCAGGGGTGGCGAACGTGCGGCCTTAAGGCCGCATGTGGCCTTTTCTTGCCCAAGTTGTGGCCTTTTCATAAATTCAAAATTATAATTTTTCTTTCGCAGTTTTCAATTATTTCATTATTTTATTGAAATTATCTAATACGAATGTCATAGTATGTCATAATATATATAATATAGTAAATGTAAGTATTTAAATTTCTAAAAGTAATTCAAGTGTCGTGCTAAAAATGAAGTACATAACTATACCACTATATCGGCAGCGCCGATTTGCGGCATATGAATGCGGCCTTCTCAAAAATGGTAAAATGAAAATTGGCCTTCTAATATAAAAAGGTTCGCCACCCTTGGTCTAGGCCATGCCCGAAGACCCAGCCCTGTAGGTCAGGGGCCGGCCCGATTATGGTAAATGTCTCCTAGATGAGAGGCCTGGTGTAGAGGAAGGACCAGTATCGGTGAATCGGCGACAGGTAAAACCCAGCGACAACCAGCGACATTAAAGTCTGGATGGAACATATATAACCCGAACAATCATACACCTCGGGAATAGAAGGATAGATTGATCCTGGATTGGTATCACTAAAATCGTATCATATCTACGATTTGCATTTTTTATAAATTCAAATATTCACTCCTATGGATATAAGATCCATGTGAATTCGAGTAAAGTAGAACCTCTCTGTAATGATCAATACCTAGTTACAGAGCCTAAGTGTACTTTAGGGAAAGCAGCTACCTATCTGAAAAGGACAACACCTAGTTACAAATCCAAAGTGTCCGTTAGAAAGAGCAGCTACAGTATAACTACCTCTCTGTAAAATACAACACCCAGTTTCAGAGCCAAAGTGTCCTTTAGGGAGAGCAGCTACAGTAGAACTACCTCTTTGTAAAAGACAACACCCAGTTTCAGAGCCAAAGTGTCCTTTAGGGAAAGCAGCTACAGTAGAACTACCTCTCTGTGAAGGACAACACCTAGTTACAGAGTCAAAATGTTCTTTAAGGAGAGCAGCTACAGTAGAACTACCTCTCTGTAAAGGACAACACCTAGTTACAGAGCCAAAGTATCCTTTAGGGAGAGCAGCTACAGTAGAACTACCTCTCTGTAAAGGACAACACCTAGTTACAGAGCCAAAGTATCCTTTAGGGAGAGCAGCTACAGTAGAACTACCTCTCTGTAAAGGACAACACCTAGTTACAGAGCTAAAGTGTCTTTTAGGGAGGTAGCTACAGTAGAAATACCTCTCTGTGAAGGACAACACCTAGTTATAGAGCCAAAGTGTCCTTTAGGGAGAAATGTCCTCTTACTGGAAAACTGCTAATTAGTAAAAAATGGAGATGAAAATTGTTCCTTATAGAGGGGTGTTCTCTATAGGTGGTGTCCTTTCATGAAAGTTCTATTGTATTTGCTGAGAAAAAAATCAGCTATGAATAGAAGGCTATATTTTAGTGAGATTTCGACAAAAATATACATAATCGTAAGGCGAAAAAAAAAATTACATTAAATATGTCGCACAAGCGTTATATAAATTTTTTTAAGCAATTATTAACGAGATATATTCAAGGACAAAACTTAAGAAATTTATACCTTTTAGCATGTATATCGGGATTCATACAATAACTGAAAGATATTACAGTGACCTTTATTGAAGACACACGAGATAACCAAGTGTGTATACACTCATGGACAATACTTGAGGAAGTTGTACCTTTTACCATGTATATCGGGATTTATAAAGATAACTATTAAACACTAGACGAATGGCCCGGGCAACGCCCGGGGTTTACCCGAGTGCGAATATATTTTAAAAACGTTGTCTTGGGTGGTCGCTATATACAGGGTGGTCTGTATAGACAGGTGTATGTATCACACAGCCGATAACAGGGTTGTCTTGGGTGGCCGCTATAGACAGGTGTATGTATCACACAGCTGATAACAGGGTTATCTAGAATGGTCGCTATAGACAGGGTGGTCTGTATAGACAGGTGGATGTATCACACAGCTGATAATAGGGTTGCCTAGAGTGGCCGCTATAGACAGGGTGGTCTGTATAGACAGGTGGATGTATCACACAGCTGATAACAGGGTTGTCTAGAGTGGTCTCTATAGACAGGGTGGTCTGTATAGACAGGTGGATGTATCACACAGCTGATAACAGGGTTGTCTAGAGTGGTCGCTATAGACAGGGTGGTCTGTATAGACAGGTGGATGTATCACACAGCTGATAATAGGGTTGCCTAGAGTGGCCGCTATAGACAGGGTGGTCTGTATAGACAGGTGGATGTATCACACAGCTGATAACAGGGTTGTCTAGAGTGGTCTCTATAGACAGGGTGGTCTGTATAGACAGGTGGATGTATCACACAGCTGATAACAGGGTTGTCTAGAGTGGCCGCTATAGACAGGTGTATGTATCACACAGCTGATAACAGGGTTTTCTAGAATGGCCGCTATATACAGGTGGTCTGTATAGACAGGTGGATGTATCACACAGCTGATAACAGGGTTGTCTAGGGTGGTCGCTATAGACAGGGTGGTCTGTATAGACAGGTGGATGTATCACACAGCTGATAACAGGGTTGTCTAGAGTGGTCGCTATAGACAGGGTGGTCTGTATAGACAGGTGTATGTATCACACTGCTGATAACAGGGTTGCCTAAAGTGACTGCTATAGACAGGGTGGTCTGTATAGACAGGTGGATGTAACACACTGCTGATAACAGGGTTGTCTAGAATGGCCGCTATAGACAGGTGTATGTATCACACAGCTGTTAACAGGGTTGTCTATAGGGGGGCGGGCAGGGAGGTCACGTGTTTTCTGGCGGCCAATGGGCGCGCATTCTATCCGTGAGCTTCAGACAAACAGACAAACAGAATAAGGCAAATATATAAGTAGATTCAAAGTCATTATCGATTACAAACACTTGTTCCCAAATGTCTTGTACACCAAAAAAGAACGTCATATTTAAAACGTACAAAATTAACTTCTATTGACTCAAAAAACATTTTTTTTTTTTTGTAACTGGTCAAGGGTTCTGGAGTCGCTTAGCGTATACAAATATTTACATGTTATTTATATAAAAAAAAGATTGTTACAATATGGTGACATTAAGATATTGTTAATTTGACCTAGATTCTCTCTTCTTCACATTTTCCAACAAAATAGATGAAATGAAGGAATCCAACCTTTATTGTCGAGAATTGCCGAGAGCAAATAATGTAAATATAATTATTCTGAGTGTCAATAATAATCATATGGATAATTTAACATAATAAACATTTAATGTTTTTGTATTGTTCCTCTCTTGTAATGTAATAATAAATTGTTTATCTGTGCTTAAGAGATTGTGTTTGATCTTTAAATTACAACGCCAAATTAACATTACATTGAGGATATATATAAAGAAGGCGACTCATTTTACTGTAAGTACACCACATGTCTACACATATGAAAAGCAGTTCGACTTTGCAATTACAAATGTGCCAGAGCCTGGTTCAAAATCACATTAATAGGTACCGCTCAACAAGAGCAACCTAGTTCATGATAATTGAAACCGTGAATAATATGTGATACAAGCATATAAAAAGTCGGTGGACGAGTGGGTAACACCCTCGGTTCCCGACAGTCATGAACGGGGATTGAATCCCGCGTTAAAAATTGTTTAATATGTGAATAACCTTCACATATTATTCATTGTTCAATTATCATGAACTAGGTTGCTCTTGCTGAGCGGTACCTATTTATGTGAATTTGAATCCGAAAATATGTGAAGGTTATTCACATATTAAACAAATTTTAACGCGGGATTCAATCCCGGTTCATGACTGTCGGGAATCGAGCGTGTTACCCTCTCATCCAGTGCCAAAGCCTCGCAAAGAGGATATGGAACCTGATAGGAAAAAATATCAATAAGAGATTGGAAGAAGAACTTTCCAACTTCCCTACCCACCAGAGAACAACGAGTAGGGACTTCCCCTCACGGTCATTCCAAGGTCAAACACGTGAGGTAAGAGCAACGACCTTTTCATCGAACGCAGACGTTACACTGACTCACCAGTAAATGAAGCCAAAAATGGATTCAAAAGAAGCCAACGACTTCATTCAAACTATACTCAAGAGGAATAGAGGCATTGGTTACCTCTTCTTGGCTCCCTCCAACCTCAACTGACTACTACGAACAAAACTGAGGTTAGGCCTTCTCAAAAATCCTCGCAGAATACACACACATAAACACACAATGGAACCAGGAGAACATACTGGGTAATATGTAAAGGTACAGATAGCTACCCGAAAAGGAGAGTCTCTTTGTAAAGAAACTTGGTAAAACGCAGGGCTCATGGAATACTCTGATTAACACTATAGTGAATAATTTATTTTTACAAATTCAGAGTACGATGAGGACAACAGAAATGCAAATTGAAACTACTGTTAATAGTTTTGGGCTCATGTTAATATTGAATTGTATAAAGTACTTGTTTTATGTTCAATTAAAACCATTGCTATACTGGGAGAATCCTGTGTGGGGCTTGATCCTTAATAAAGGTTTTTGTGTCCTCGCAGAATACTTGAAGACAGATCTGATCAGACAAAAGGATCAATTTCAAGAAATCAAGATGATATGGCAACGGGTTGCCGATAGCAAGGCAATACAACAATCGAGAATCTCAATAACTACGTCTATGTTGAATTTTGACCTGAATCCTTCCAACTACAATCTTAAAGCGTAAGACAATTTACTTAGGGCTAAAGAAGCCATCTTACATCTGGCCAAGAAGAACGGCTTTTACTTGTCAGCCTGTAATCACCTCGTGGAGTGCTTGATCTACGAAAGCATAGCAATTTTAAAACATTATTGACTTTATTGACTCATCCATTGATTTTCTCTACTCATCCCCAACAGACACCATCAACAAGCTCTACAAGCTTGATACCCTAATATGATTGAGTGGAGATAAGAAAGAAGAAGAAGATAGCAATTGAATACACCATTCTCAAAACATTCCTATATTGAAAGAAAGCTGAGAATATAATAATGGGCAACCTTATCTTCTGTGACCTACAGCGATGTCATCGCAACCTTGCGATCTTACTGGCATGTAACGTCCATCGCTCCCATATGCATCACGGGTAACATAGTCATGGAAAGCAGAGAAGTGTCTTTTATGATGTTGAACGAAGGACTGAAGATCCATAAGCTTCCTATGCTTATCGACATGAAATTTTAAGAAGAGAATATTCCGGTATTCTTTTTCAATAGAGTACGGTGTAATAAATGTCATAGGATGGCATTAACAAGCTGTAGTAGTATGTAAAGTAATCAGAAGAGACCATCATGGTCAGCACCAAAGTCCGGCTTCACCAAAGCCAATCGTTAACAGTCATCCTTCCGGTGCTCCTGGCAAGCGGCTCTTACAGCTGTAGACCATTATGACTGAAGCCGTCAGAGAAGGTCCTCGGTGACCTGAAAATTTCTGGGAAACACAAGCGACAACACCTCTTGTTCAGGAGTATCCTTTACAGAATTCCGGCGCTAAGTCGAACTCGTGGACGCTACAGAAATCCTGCCATATCACCTTGATTTCTTGAAGTTGGATCCTTTTGTCTGATCAGATCTGTCTTTCAATGTCCTGCGAGGATTTTTGAGAAGACTGAACCTCAGTTTTGTTCGTTGTGGTATTCAGTTGAGGTTAGTGGGAGCCAAGAAGGTAACCAATGCCTCTATTTCTCTTGAGTATAGTTTGAATGAAGTCGTTGGCTTCTTTTGAATCCATTTTTGGCTTCGTTTACTGGTGAGTCAGTGTAACGTCGGCGTTCGATGAAAAGGTCGTTGCTCTTACCTCACGTGTTTGACCTTGGAATGACCGCGAGGGGGAGTCCTCATTCTTTGTTCTCTGGTGGGTAGGGAAGTTGGAAAGTTCTTCTTCCAATCTCTTATTGATATTTTTTCCTAACTTACCACAATTGGAAACCAGATCGACGCGATTCATCGATTCATGAGTCATTTTATCATCTAGACTATCTAACCATGTCTCTCACCTAGTACTCACACACACACACACAAAAACCTTTATTAAGATACACAGGTCTTACAGAGGATTATCCTTGGGGTTACAAGACGGAGAAACCCATGAAAGTGAGAAATATACAAAGGGGTAAAAATATACAGAATATTATTTGAATAATCCTATGGAAAAAATAAGAATATGGATTTGGAAAATTTTTTATTTTTTATTTTTGGAAATATGGGTGGGAGAAGTGGAGAGCGAAAAGAGAGAAGAAAACAGGTATTTACATATGGAACATACATAAAATGGAACAAGTCAATTTAACCTCTTCTGCTCACACAGCACAGGTGGACCATGGTTTTTTTTTTTCAAGAAATCTTTAAGAGATTTTCCAGGAAAATCCGAGTGTTCAGAGATGTAAGGTAAACACCGTTTTATCGGTGTGGGGCTCACCCAGTACTAGAAAACGAAGTATAAGCTCAGAGAAAAACACAGCCACATCAACCAATAGTTCAACTCCAGACGTTTCAGTGTCTTCCTGTCACTCTCTTCATTCCACTGAAGAGAGTGACAGGGAGTCACTGAAATGTCAGGAGTTGAACTATTGGTTGATGTGGCTGTGTTTTTCTCTGAATACACTTCTAACCAACAAATGATCTTCAGATAATTATAGGCTGTCGGTTAACCGTACTGTGATTCCTTTTTTTTTGGGGGGGGGGGGGGCAACCATCTTCTTCGCGCTCGCAATTCATCGCTCTCATGCTTCACTCGAGGATCGTTATTGCTAGAGTGGCGACGCTCTTCGACAACCCTTCTAGGGCTATCACGGACTTATCTAACAGACTACTCTGGGGAATTTGGACAGCCATCAAAGCAAATATACTCTCACGGATTAAGTGCCTCGATGGCCTTCGTGTCGCTGAAGTTGATAATGTCGCTCAAGCAAGCCGGTTCCTGCAAGCCAAAGCTCGAGGTCGCGTCAATGGACACAGCCTATTCATCGCTACTGGACCATAGCCGAGTGCTCCACGTGTCGCTCGGGACTGAATAACGTCTATAATGAGAATGGGCATCCCAATAATGGCCAGGCAGCGCGTCGCAAGATCTTCACAATCTTCTGGGAACGCTTCTCCATCTCGCCTTGCAACCTTTACACTCCCGTGGATTTCCTGCTGAAATTACAACAACCATCATCCTGGAGGATAGTGATTCCCAAAACAGATAGGAAATATCTGTGGAAAATATTATTGCAACCATACACTGCCTCGAAAAATCACCTGAGTGGAATTAACTACCTTGCGAAGTGATGAAAGCTTTTGATGACTTCTTCGTTGGTGTGCTTAAGCGAGTCTTCGAGGCATCGCACGGCGGAATTCCTTCTGCTTCGTTCCCAAAGCGCACGGTTATACTGGTCTCAGACCCATCTTTTTTCAAAAGACAGACCACAGGGTCCTCAGCAGCGTTCTCCTTAGGCATCTGCGGCCTAGATTCCGCGCCTAGTGCCAGAGTTCCAGTTCCGGGATGGTCCTCCTCTCAGAACATAGCTCGCGTTTCTGACGAGGTTGTCATAGTACCAAGGAACAACACACCGCTAGCTGTCATATCCACTGACCTGGAGTCTGCATTCGACATGTCGGATCGGAGTTTCTCAATTTATATACCGGTGTCACTTTGTCTGCCGCCCACCATGAATATGGTGTACCACGGTAGAGAGTATCAAGAAGCTGATAGCTCTTTCCCTCCTCACGAAAGAGAGGCTACAGACAAATTGACCACCTTGCAGTGGCCGTTTCCATCTGAATCACGAGATGGTCCTCTTTCACTGTATTCACTAGACAACCCAGAATCTTCAGTGGCGCTGTAGACAGCTGATGTCCAAAGTGTATCGACGCGGTTTCTCCAAGCACCACATCAAAGACATTTGCTCTTTTCGTAGTTTATTCTCGATTCATGCTGAAACTCGTCAAAGATGTGGGATGGTTCCTAGACGCCGGGGCAGACGCTGAAGTCAGATTAAAAAAATAAAAACTACACACGCTACTTACATCTGCTGAACGGAGTCAAACAGGGCTTCGCCGTGAACTCTACCTTCTTCAGCCTTTCTACAGACCCACTCCTCGCTGCCTAGAGAAAATACTCGGCCGTGGGAATCTCCTGGACTAGGCTGACGGCATCAACCTACCTGTTCGGAGCTATGATCCAACTCGCAAAAACATCTTTGACGAGTTTCAGCATGGACCGAGAATAAACTACGTAAAGATAAAAGGTCTTTAATGTGATGCTTGGAGAAACCGCGTCGATACCCCTTTGGACATCATCTGGTCTACAGCGCCACCGAAAGTTCTGGGTTGTCTAGTGACTACAGGACAAGGAACATTAATCCAAGAGAACCATCTCGTGAAGATGAAGGAGACGGCCACTGCGAGATGGTCTCCTTTGTCTGCAGACTCTCTTTCAAGGAGAGGGCAAGAGCTATCAGCTCCTTGGTTTCTTTTTCATGCTACATCATATTCGTGAAAACCTACCTACTGAATCCACTATCTCTAAACTCCAAGGCTGACTGGTGCGTTGAGTCCTTAGACGAAACTGGCGGCTGATGTCCTGTCTCTGTGAGTGGCTTCGGTCTTATAGACGTTGACACACAAAAAGATACTGGGGTATATATAGCTGATGCCATGGTTCAAGCTGCGCTTCTTGGAACCCTCAACGTCTATTCTTAGCTCCATGAAAGTGAAACATCATTAAATCCCATTTCATCTTGGAGATGGCTTCTATCTTCGAAGGTACAGGCCCCTAAAGATCTATGAGCCATAGACCACCATATAATGTCACTACCTCAGCTGAAGGACCTCGTTGTCATCGGAGGATGCAGATACTTTCGTTTACCTGACCTCCTGGCCGTGGTGGATAGGAGCACGTGCTGGGAACTTCGATGGCCCTATGTTCCCTACTCATTCATCCAATACGTTGCGCACTTGCTGAAGCCGCAGCCTTAACCAACTTTTGCAACCTTCTGTAAGCAGAAAACACCTTTGGGTTCCACCAAGATGAAGATGAAGGAATTGTTCCTATGGAGAAACCGAACAAATTTCTCTTCACCTCATCTACGACTGTCCGAACTTTGAAGAAGTGAGACATCGTTTGTTCCCTGATTTAAATGATCTAACTCTTTCACTTCAGCCAATTTGTCTATATAAATTTTATGAACTCTGTAGAATAATATATACATGTAAATTTGTAAATATTTGTTGGACACCAGCGCCGCCACTCATGTATAACACGTGACCGGAAGGATGACGTCGGCCCCCCCCCCCTGCTACTACTGACTGTAAAGTTTAGCCTAACGACGTTGTTGTTTTGTTTACCTTCTACGGAGGATGTAACCTCTTTGTTTCCTCTCTTTCCCTTTTTTAATCTTTATATAACCTATGCTTTAATAAATTAGTTAGTGCAAGGCTCTTGTCCTATGTGTAACCAAGTACCTTGTCTACACCCCTACAAGAGAATATTATGAGACTGATTGGAGCTGCCTGAAGCATTGAACGGTAAGCCTATTTTTTGTTCTCTCCCCCCCCCCCCCCCCCCCCCCCTTCAGTGGACGCCATCTTATAATGGAAGCTAACGAAAGTTTAACGAAAATTACCAAGCTAAATGGATTAAACTATTCCTCATGGAGCTTCCAAATTAAGCTCATTCTGATGGACAATGACTTATGGTCAATTGTTGACCCAGGCGAAGTCAAACCCGAGGGAGGGGATGTTGGTCTAATCAACAAATTTAATACGAGGCAGAATAAGGCTTTAGCAAAGATATGTCTCTCTATTGGTGAGGAGCAGCAGAACCATATCAGACATCTAAATTCCCCCAAAGAAGTTTGGGATGAATTACAAAGACTTTATGCACCCAGGGATAGCAAACACAGAATTCTCCAACTGCGTCGAAAGTTGTACTCCCAGAAATTCTGTCAACATGCGAACATGAATGCCTATTTGGGAAGCATAAATCTAATAGTGAGTGAACTCACAGGTGTAGGGGATAAAATTGAAGACGGTGATCTAAGCATGCTAATTCTTTGTGGAATGCCCGAGGACTGGGATAATGTTATATCAACAATGTGTAACTTACCAGAGTCAGAGTTCACCAGTGCCAACATCAGACGTAAATTGTTAGCTGAGGCAGAGCGCCGGTATGCTACAACAAATGAAGGGATGGGTGCACTGTCAGTCAGGAACTCTAACAAGAAACAATTCCCTCATGAACATCAAGGTTCTAAAACTGTTAGAAAATGTTTCGGATGTGGGAAAACAGGGCATATTGCACGGGACTGTTTCAAACTGAAAAAGAATAACGGTAAACAACAGGAAAAGGGAGCGATACATCAACATCACGAAGCAAAGAACTTGAATGTGATGTATAATGCAGCGGTTGTATCAGAAGAGGATACGTGGGTAATTGACTCAGGTGCCACGCATCATATGACTCCGAACAGAAGGTATTTTTCCACGTTGAATGACGAGAATGTAGGACAAGTGACCACCATTGATGGTACATCACATTCAAACATAGGAAGAGGTAATGCTCAAGTAGATCTGATCAACAATTCTGGACAACTTAGAAGCATAGTTGCTCAGAATGCAATGTTCGTACCTGGGATCAGACATGGTGTACTCTCTGTTCTACAAATTGTGGAAAATGGTCATGAGGTTATCTTCGACAAAAAGGGATGTCATATCTACGACAATGATCATAACTTGATGATCAGAGCAGAGAAGAGAGGAAGGCTCTATCTCGTCAGGACTGCTCCGTCCAGATTTCCAGAATCAGGAGAATGTTCAAATTCCATTGCTCAAACCAACAATTTTCGTAAATTCCCACTAAATTTATGGCATCAGAGACTCATGCATATCAACTATGACACCATAGTAGACATGATGAAAAGAGAAGTTGTCATTGGTTTGAACTGTCAGGCTGAAAAACCTGATAAGTGCTCTGATTGTATGATTGGAAAATCGACAAAAAGACCTTTCCTGAATTTGAGATCTACCAAGGAAACTCAGACACTAGCTCTTGTTCACTGTGATCTTATGGGACCGTTCAACATTGAGAGCTGGGGTGGATCAAGATTTGTCTTGACCATCATTGATGACGCATCAAGATATACAAGGGTATATTTCCTCAAAAGGAAGGGCGATACTCTAGAAAAATTCAAGGAATGGATGAAAGAAGCTGAAAATCAGACGGGATTTTCTCTCAAGAGGATCCGTACAGATAACGGACTAGAGTTCTGTTCATCTCCTTGGGATATTTTCACGAAGGCCCATGGTATAGTACATGAACGCACCATGGTCTACACACCTGAACAGAATGGTGTCGCCGAACGCATGAATAGGACTTTGCTGAACTTAGTGAGAAGTACTGTGAACAGTTGCAATCTGCCAACCGCCTCTTGGGCAGAGCTCACCAACACAGCAGCATACTTGAGAAATCGTGTTACAAACAGACACAATGAAGAGAAAACGCCTTTTGAATTGTGGTTTGGAAAAAGACCTGCTCTGCAACATCTGAGAGCAATCGGCTGCGAAACCTTTGTTCATGTTGCAAAACAAAGAAGGAATTCGAAGCTTCAGCCAAGAGCCACTAAAGGAATTCTCGTGGGTTATTCTCTACAGGGACGAGGTTGGAGAATCTGGATTCCTGAAAAACGCCAAGTGGTGGAATCTAGAAATTGTGTATTCAAAGAAGAAATCCTCTATAAACAGCCCAAAAGAGAAAGGGATACTCTACCATCTGTCCATTTCTCCTCGAAAGAGGCCTCCTTTCAAGAAGAAAGTAATGCAGATCAACCAGTAGACCGAGAAACTGAAGAACTGATTGGAACTACAGGTGGAATAGATCAGCTATCTGAGACTCTCCCAGAGAACCTGAGAAGCCATCCTATGACACTCCGAAGTCATGGAAAGACGGCAGAATCTCCGGAAGAGGATAATAGTGGTGGACAGATAAATGCCACAAGTGCAGAGGACAATAACACCACTTATGAAGAAGCCATGAACAGCCCTGAGGTAGTTAATTGGATAGAAGCCATTGAAGAAGAAAGGGAATCGCTCGAAAGACATGATGTATGGCAACTGCAGGAATTGCCGAAAGGTATCAAACCTTTAAAATGTAGATGGGTACTAAATAAGAAAATCAAAGCAGTGGATGGTACCACTAGATACAAAGCACGTCTAGTCGCTAAAGGCTTCACTCAACGTAGAGGAATTGACTACAACGAAGTCTATACTCCTGTTTCCAGTTTTGAAACTATAAGGCTATTAACGGCGATAGCAACAGAAAAGGACTGGTTCATTGACCAATTCGACGTGAAGAGTTCTTATCTTCATGGGACACTCAATGAGACTATTTACATGGAACAACCTGAATGCTTCAAGAAACCAGGAGAAGAAAACTTGTTCTGCAAGCTTAAGAAATCAATCTATGGATTAAAACAGAGCGGAAGATGCTGGAATAAATTCTTAAACAAACAACTTCACGAAATAGGATTCCAACGTAACCCAATTGATCCGAGCATCTACGAAGTTGAACTTGAAGAAGGAAGGATCATTCTCTCAATCTATGTGGATGACATCTTTGTCATTTCAGAGAATCAAGCAGCGAGAAACAAATGCAGAGAACTCTTAAATTCCAGTTTTTGAAGTGAAGTATCTAGGACCAATTTCTCATATGCTTGGAGTATCCTTCAAGAAGTCAGAAGATGGAAGTATGACTCTTTCTCAAAGTAACTACATAGAAGAACTGCTTCAACGTTTCAGACTACAGGATGCAAAAGGTGTCTCGACTCCAATGGAAACCAATCTTGACCTGAGTGTAAGGAAAAATGGAAATTCCAATGAGCGGTTTCCATACCGTGAACTGATCGGAGGACTGTCATACCTTTCTCAGAGAACCAGGCCCGACATCGCCTACGCAGTCGGGATCCTATCCAGATACTGTGATAACTACACAAGAGAACACTGGGAAGCTGGGAAACGCGTGCTGCGTTATCTGAAGAGCACCAAGGACTTTGGCATAACTTACAGATCCACTGGCAAACCTTTGATTGCCTTTTCGGATGCAAGTTGGGCCTCAGACATTGTAGACCGAAAAGGAGTATCTGGACATCTCATCATTTTAGCTGGAGCACCAATAATTTGGAGAAGCACCAAACAAACAGTTACCGCTTTGAGTACTATGGAATCGGAATACATTGCACTGTCATCAGCTGTGAAGGACATCACATGGGTACGGAATCTGATGGAACAGCTGAAAATGTCAAGTTTGATTTGTGGAGAAACAAAAGTATTCTGCGACAACCAAGCTGCAATTTCCCATGCGGAAAATTACATCGACAAATCGAAAACTAGACATTTTGCCGTAAAGTACCATTTTGTTCGAGAAAAGATCTCAGAAGAAGCAATCGAACTTTTCTACACTCCGAGTGCTGAGAACCCTGCTGACTTCCTTACCAAGCCTCTTGCTAGAAGCCAGCATGAAAAGTACTGTAGAGCGCTGATGGACTATCGGAATAAACGTCCAGCTGAAGTTATTCCGGGAGGGGATATGTTGGACACCAGCGCCGCCACTCATGTATAACACGTGACCGGAAGGATGACGTCGCCCCCCCCCCCCCCCCCCGCTACTACTGACCGTAAAGTTTAGCCTAACGACGTTGTTGTTTTGTTTACCTTCTACGGAGGATGTAACCTCTTTGTTTCCTCTCTTTCCCTTTTTTAATCTTTATATAACCTATGCTTTAATAAATTAGTTAGTGCAAGGCTCTTGTCCTATGTGTAACCAAGTACCTTGTCTACACCCCTACAAGAATATTTAATTCTAAGTTCTAATTTGCTTGCTGTTTTGTTTCCTCTGTATTAGGCGCAAATATTTCAATATCGCGCCTGGTTGATTAATAGATTTTTTAAATAAATAAGATAAAGGCTTAGGTTAGGTTGTGTTGTTGCGCGGCATGGTCACTCTGTTCTTGCGCCTAACCACCAGCCCCATCCACCAAATGCATGAGCGCTCACCCCTGGCTTACCTTACCCATTACCCAGATACTAAGCCAGTTGCAAGGCTGTCAACATCCCCATTATCAACGACTGACCGTCCCTCCAACGTTGTAATTTATCAGGATACAATGCCGATATCGCAGTATGGCTGGCCCTGCAGGCCCTTTCCTATCTTGCACATCCAGCCTCTGTCCGAGACTCTTGTATCGTTTGTAGTTCTAGCGACCTGACTTACCAGTATTGGTGATGTGAATTCATCAGGACTCTAATACTGGAGACATTCAACTTCATGCAACAGTTAGTCGACCTGCATAGATTTTTTTTCAGCAAAAAGCTGGATGACGACGCTTCTAACCATTCTCGATTCGACCCAGACATCTACACACAGGTTCTTCCTTGAAGGTTCGTCATTGGAAAAGCCTATTGGACCCTTTATTCATTTTTTAAATTATATTTTGTGTGTATTTTAGCATATTTTTATTTCCCCACTAAAAATGACTTGTAATGTCAATTATTATTTTTTTTAATATCCTAAATCTCCCTTAGAATAGTCTCTGAGACCGACAAGGGCCACAACCTTCGCCTTTTTTTTTTTTTTTTTTCAAATAGACATCAGAGAGAGAAAGATAGAATAAACAGTTTTTAGGCTTACCTTTAGGCAGGAAATTTAAATGTCCTCACTGCTAATAAAAATTGATCGTCCTAGTTTTAAGAAAAAATCTTTTGATTCAAATTTTAAACAGGTGTAAACGGTCTAAATTTGATTGGGAAATTGTGTTAGCTTCAATTACATTGGAGGGAAAATTTTTATTATAAACTAAAGTTTGTGGGCATAATCTGATAAATTCATTCGAACAGGTAAAACCGCAATATCTGTGTTGATTTTTTATTAACCAAGAGACTGATCACAATAAAATTGACATCAAGGAGAACTCAACAAGCCAAATTGAGATGAGAAAATTGTTTCAGACATTTGAAGTTGCCAATTACAACTTCAGCCACAATCATCTTTCTCAAGAAAAATCTTTATAAAAAGTATCTTCCAGGTGTTATAAGAATATTTCATCCTCAAAATTCCAGAAGACAGCTGCAAAAGGGTTAATAAGGACCATTTTTCAAATCCGAGAACTCATTTTTATTTTGGATTAAGCACTTTTCTGGTTGACTGCGCATGACTCGCAAATTTGTGAATACCAAAGTGAATAAGCAGGTGCAAAAGTTTGTGATAAAAAAAGGTTTTAAAAAAGCGCTTCATGGTTCTGGAGAAATTATGGGCGTAGGACTTTGCCATTAATTAGGGGTTCAGAATTATTGCGAAGTGATATGATGGAAAAGTTTCAAATATTTATTAAGCATCCCATTCCTAAACATTATAATGAGTACAAAGATAAAATGTGATACATGAAGAAGCAACCAGTCTCACAACGCTTTTCATCGCCGCATAAACCTGAAGGAACCAAAGAAAACATTAAGAATAGATGCCTTTATAACAATAGGATCTCTGTCGAGTCTTATATACCAAGTCGATGGCTTTGTTTATCTTAAAAAATTTTATATATTAAAAAAAGGCGTAACTGGATCTTTGAAAGAAAAAAAAATAATTTTTCACAAAATATTTCGAGAGATTGCTCCCTCTATTTATCAATTCATTGCACAATGAACTTAATTTGAAAATTCTTTTAGATCACAGATTCAGTTACTCCATTTTTTATATAAACATATTTAATGGAGCGCCTTTTGACTCAAATAAAAAATATCTGCCTGTAAAAATATCTAAACTCTGGAAGGTGTTGGAAGGTTATGCATGATTAGTAAATGAAATTGACCCTTGAAACATACATCATTGTGATGTATTTCCTGAAAAGTAATGCAACGGCAATTGGCAAAAGCAACATAATTCGCATTGAACAAACTAGAGCTATTCATAAAAGAATATTGTGATTAAGTTTGTAAATAAAATGTTAAAAAAAAATAGTTTGAATACCTTTTGTTTTGATTCTAATTTTAAATATTTATCTATTATGAATTTAAATTAAAATTTTTCCAAATACCAGGGAGAATTTCAAAGATATATATACCTATGTTAAGAGAAAATATGGTTTTACGGGCTACTAACCAAAAGTTATGATTTTTGAGCCCAAGCGCGATGCCAGGTGGCAAGGGACCCTAGGATCTGGCGGCAGGAGATGTGTCGCAGGGGTAGTGGAAACGTTGGGCAAGCAGGGGAACAGCGCCAAGGTGCAGTGAGGCAGGAGCATTGAATTGGTCAGGAATCTAGTAGAAGTGGCAGATGGAATTGGAGGCAGAAGGTCCTTGGAGCCTAGAACTTGAGGGCCCTAGACTTCAGGATGGGGCAGCTTGAGGCTCTCGCCTCGTGCTTGTCAGGAAGGCCCTTGGAGCAGCAGTTGGCACATTTGGAGGTGCGCTGGTCAGCAATGGATGGGCAGGCGCGGCCTTCATGGCCGTCTTGACCGCAGTGGAAGCACTTGGGAGCTCTGGAGCATTGGGCAGAGTTGTGGCCGAAGCCACAACAGCGGAAGCAGACGCGGGCGCGGATGGACTCCTCGAAGTGGAGGATTACTCCATCAACCACGATTCTCCCGCGAACGCCCAGGGCTCTAAAGGTCTTGAGGTCCACCTCGATGAAGGCGGTGCAGGTCCCGCTTCTGGGTGCAGAACGGTGCGCCACGCGCACCACCTTGTCCCCAGGAAGGTTTCGAACAGCAGCGGTTTCCAGGAAGGTCTCCTCAATTGTGGAGTTGGATGTCTCCTCATCCACTTTGAAGAGGCAGATCCGTGGCAGGATCTCCTTCTGCTGGCGGACCTTCATTCCATTCAACTTGCTGGCCAGGGAGGTTGTAACCTCAGGGATGGTATCAGGATTACTGGAGTGGAGGACCAGCTTCCCCTTGGTGTGCAGGGAGGCCCAAACGCCTTGGGGGAGAGTGTGGGCAGCGCGGACAGCTTTTAGCATCTCCCTTGGGTCAGCCTGTGGGTCATCAGAGATGACCACTGTGTGGGCCGCCGATTTTTCTCCATGGAGGATCACTTGGGCGGCCGCAGGCTTGGATACGCGGGAAGGCGCAGGTTTTGAAGGACCATTCAGGTTTGTCCTCTTTGCAGGCGGGTTGGGAGCCTCAGACTGCTTCCTTTTGGTTGGAGCAGGAGCAGGCAAGGTGGAGGCAGGCTTCTTAGCAGGGAGAGCAGCAGGAGCAGGAGTGGCGGGCTTGATTGGGTCAGTCTGGGAGCTGGTTTCCTTGCAGGAAGGAGCAGGGCTGGTTTGAGTGCTTTGGCAGGTAGTCTGTGGCTTGATTTCGTCCAGTTCCTTAAAAGACGCGAGGGTGCCAGAGAGGTTCTCTACCTCTGCAATGAGGGCCTTGATCTGCTCGGTCCGTGAACTGGTGATATTCGTAATGATTTGGCACAGGTATTCTTGGGAGGTAGGGTGAGGATACCGTAGAGCCTGCTCGACGTCCTCCATCGCCTGGCTATTCTCCAACTCTTCTTCTTCTTCCTAGATGGAGCCATGGCAGTCGTGGCTAAAATCTTGAAAGTAAAAAAAAATATCCAACGAGGATAGAGAAAATATGGGCCAACGGGGATACCTATGTTAAAAATATATTTACCTATATATAGGTCAGCTATTTCAAAGGTCAAATATATATATCTGAAGATATGGCTTTAAAATATCTAAAATTTTATTTTAAAAATTAAAAATCACAAATATCAGATAAAAAGAGCGCTTATCATAAAAAAATACCCTTTAATTTAAAGGAAAAAGTGTTTCAAAAAGAGTTTACAAATTTGTAATGAGACAACAATCATTTCAGCCATTACACCTTCTAAAATAGATATGTCACCTTGTGATAAATTTCAAATATCAATTAATTAAATTTACTAAATTTAATTCTTAATATTTTAAAATGCGAATTTTTATTTTAGTGAAAAATGTATGAACTATTTTTATTTATTTTATATTTTGCTACTCTCTCTTATATCATCATACAATTGTTTGTTTGAAAATAATCATTCACGTGTTTCTTTATTTGATTTACATTTAGTAATAATAAATTAACCTCTATAAATGTATAATTTTATATTGGAATTGTATTTTAAATATAAAATCTAATATATATTAGAAAATTAATTATGGCTTTACCATGGTATAATGCTTCGAAATTGGATAGCAAACCTATTGGTGACACTAAACCTATTTTAAAAGCACCAAGACAATATAGGAATCCTAGACCAACCAACTTTGGATATAGACAGCCGAATGCTTATGGGAATTCTTTTGGACCAAGAGGTGGCGATTATGCTTGTGAAACATGTGATCAGTACTATCAAAACGAGAGACAATTGGAAAATCATAAGTCTCAACATATCAAGTGTAATATTGATGGATGTCAAATCGAAGCACATTTCAAAATTATAGAAACACATAGGATAAATTACCATGCTTCAGGAATAGCAAAAAAAGATGTTTTTACTAATTCTCCAGAAGATGTTGCAAAATATATAACTGAAAGAAAAAAAAATTTCCCTACACCAGGCAAAGTTCAAGAAAAAGAAGTAGAGAAAACAGAAAAAGAGAAAAGAGGTGAAATAATTAAAGCTTTTATTCAAAGAAAAAATTTATTAAATAATGATAAAGATAAAAATCCTAAAAATAAGAAAGTTTTTCATAGAAATAGTGGAAATCATATTTTACTAAATCTCAATCCAAAATTAGCAGATCAAATAAAATATAAAAAGAAAATTATAAAACAAAAACAAAATTCTCCATCATCAAATATAGAAGAAAATCCATCAATTACAGAAGAAAATTCATCAATCATAGAAGAAAATGTACCAGAACAAAGTATTATAATATCAGAAGATGAATTTGAACCAAATATAGTTGCAGAAGAAAAAAAGGAACCTAAAAGAGTTTTAGATGAAATAGAAATTAAGGAATATCCTCATATTCCAACATTCTTTAATGCAGATATAGGAAGTGATGATGATGATGGACCACCAATCAAAATTCAACTCAAGAAACCTAAAATTCAACCAATCAATCCTAAAATAGAACCAACCAATGCTTTAACAGCTTTAGTAAATGCATATGGAGATTCAGGAACAGAATCTGATACCCAAGAAACCAAAGAATCAACAGAACCACCAGCAAAAAGAAGAAGAAAAAGAGTACATAAATCTAAAATACCAAAAGATCCTGAAAATTCAACCAAACAACCAATACAACGTAAAATTCCACGTGGGCCTAATCCAAACATCCAAATGAATCTATCTTCAACCATTCTAGCAAATTCAATATTCCAGGAAGATATAAAGAAAAGAAAAAATTGGATTTCTCAATGCATACGATATGTTGTAAACAATAATTTCTTCCTTGATAATCCAACAGCCTTATAATAACATTGTCACCAGTCATTTTTAAATATAATCATTGATAATATGTATATTAATTGTTATTATATTTGTAAATAAATAATTGTTGTTTGAATATGGAACAAGTTCCTTTAAAAAAATATATTTATAATTATCTTTTGGAATTTTTTAAAACATAAACTGTTGATAAAAGGAATATTTCTGGGATAATATATAGGTAAGTCTTATTTTAAAATATATCTAGAAAATCTTTTTGTTTTTAAAATATGAGCTTCATATTAGTTAAATTTAAATTGATAAAGCACAATTTGGAGATTATAGATTATAGATACAAGTAAATATGACCTAATCCAAATAAATTAATAGTAAGTCATTTATACTTTGATGATGGTAACAATGCTGTTACTGAAATGTTACACACTATTAATTTATTTGGATTAGGTCTTATTTCCTTGTATCTTAAATTAAAATTATTATTATTAATTCGTGTTAAGGCACAAATTGTGGATTATAAACACAAGGTCTTCTTTTTTCTTATCTCCACTTAATCATATTAGGGTATCAAGCTTGTTGATGGTGTCTGTTGACAACCATCATGACTGGGTGAAGTAGAATGCGTCTGCCTTTGTCATTAAGACTGGGAACACTACTCAGTGGCAAGCCGACTTAGCTCCAAAAGATAGGTAGCCTCAGACATGAGGAACAGACACCATGTGCAGCGGCTCCTAACATGGAGTACAAACGCTGCTCATCCTGTATCCCTGGAGCCCTTACAGGGTACTATCAGCCGGGCCAGCTGAGCCCAGGTTTTTTAGCGAGCTTGTTACTGCTCCTCCTCCTCCTTTTTCATCCGGGCACACTATTAAATAATTTGTATTAGGGTAAAGATTAGGTTGAGATAAGAAAGAAGAAGATTTGGATTAGGTCTTATTTCCTTGTATCTTAAATTAAAATTATTAATATTAATTCATGATAAGGCACAAATTGTAGATTATAGATTAGAAACACAAGGTAATAAGACCAAATCCAAATAAATAGTGTGTAACGTTTGGGTAACAGCGTTGTTACCATCTTCAGACAAAAGTGTTTTTGTCACTAGTGTTGTTACTGAAACGTCACACACTATTTATTTATTTGAATTTGTTCTTATTACCTTGTGTTTATTATTAATTCAATGCAATAATACCATATATCAATATTAAAGTGAAATCACATGGCTTACAGGGATTTAAATAAAAAGAAACAACCATGGGAAATATGAAAAAACTACAAATATGAAATTGTACTGAGATAAGGTGGATAAATTAAGAAAAAGGCGCATCTCCTTATTGTGAAACTGAAAGTTGCTGATGGCTAGCGCCATTTATCGGAATAAATATCAACTATTGATTGATTTTTAATTATTCCAGAATTCTTGATCAATCAAGAATGGATATTTAGCCAATTCTGGAATAATTAAAAAATCAACGAATACAGTAAACTCTCCTATAACGTGATTAATGTGTTCCATGTTGTATGAAATCGCGTTATAGGAGAGTCTACTGTAGTTGATATTTATTCTGATAGATGCTGCAAGCCATCAGTAACTTTCAGTTGCACGATAAGGAGATGCCTTTTTCATAAACATGTGTTATAACCTTTGAGTTTAACTGGAAAAATGATTTGTGTTTGATTAGTGAACTGATCTCCCATGCTTTCTCATTAGACGAATGTGGCCATTTAATTCTGGGCCAATTCTGGAATAATTAAAAATCAATAAATAGTTGATATTTATTCTGTAGATGGCGCAAGTCATTAGAAACTTTCAGTTTCACGATAAGGCCTTTTTCCTAAATTTGATATTGTACTGGGATAAGATGCATAAAGTACTTACAATGTTGATTTTGTGAGGACAGCAGAATATGTAATGTGGGTAGTTGGAGAGGATATCCTTTTGTAAAACACTGTGGTGTGGTATCTGGTATATACAGTTAAACCTGTCTATAGCGCCCCCTCTAAATAGCACCTTCCTCTCTATAGCGCCCGATTTTAAACATTAAAATGTAAACATTTTACATTAAAAGTGACCTGTTTATAGCACCCCCTCTCTATAGCACCCTATTTTGGTGAGTCCCAAGAGGGAGTGCTATAGACAGGTTTAACTGTAGTACGATGTGATTTACATTAAAAGTGAACTGTCTATAGCACCCTATTTTGGTGAGTCCCAAGAGGGAGTGCTATAGACAGGTTTAACTGTAGTACGATGTGATTTACATTAAAAGTGAACTGTCTATAGCACCCTATTTTGGTGAGTCCCAAGAGGGGGTGCTATAGACAGGTTTAACTGTATATATATGTCGTAAACCCGGGTAAGCCAACAAGTGAGTTGGAAGCAGTCGGAGTTGAGTGGCAAGGCATGCAGAGTGGGAAGTCCGCACGGGACAGTAAGGACAAAGTTTGGGATCAAAAGACGCTCTCCTAGTACGTCTCACGTGGCACCAGGACCAGGGGAAAGTTGAGGATTAACAGAGGAAAGCTTGGCGTCCTGCATTAAGCCGCGGAGGCAGGAAGGAGCTAAAATGGCGGCCACAAGGTCTGCTGTGAGATGGCCACGGAGCTCGACCGAGCCGCCTGTCCGAAAATATCCACTGTAACCTAACTAACTGTCAACATCCGTACCAACGCCTCTTCTTTTTCCCTCTCTGGATCCCCCGGATATCCAGTGGCAAGCTGGTGTCACTTTGAGACGACTAGAAAAGACGTCATACTTTATTACTTACATATCACATTGTTTAAATTACGATATATATATTATGAAAAAGGCATCTCCTTATCGTGCAACTGAAAATTGCTTATGGGTGGTGCCATCTATCTGAATAAATATCAACTATTCGTTGATTCCAGAATTGGGCAAATACTCTCAAGGAGGATTAAACAAGAAAAGCTAACCACATATGCATTTCAGGCTGTTGTCCCGTCCAGCCATCAGCAACTTTCAGTTGAACAATAAGGAGATGCCTTTGTCTTAATCTCTGGAAAAGCCAGATTTTTTCACCAATACCTTGAACTTATATGTATACACCTCTAAGCTGCCTTCCATAGTTTTTTTTTTGCCTATCTCTAGTACACAAGGTACAGGCCATGATAATCATGGTGCGTAGAAGTAGGCGACTGCTTTGGTGAAAGTCTGACTTTGCCTGTAATTTGAGGCTGTTTCTAACATGGAAGCCTTTGCTGCCGACTCTAACATGAGTACATACACAACTTCTCCATATCCCTGGAGAGGGACCCTTGCTGAGGTCCATCAACCGGGTCAGTTGAAGTCAGGATTTTTAAAGAGGAAGTGTCCCTCCTGGTTACAGCATCAAGTCTACCAGAACAAGACTTGATACGAGGAATGGTAATGTAACAATGGCAAGTTGTCACTACATAATCATGGTTGGGGGTAGAAGTAGGCGAGTGCTTTTACTGTAAGTACACCACATGTCTACACATGGTACAGGCCATGATAATCATGGTGTGTAGAGGTAGGCAACTGCTTTAACTGTAAATGCACCACATGTCTACACATGTGAAAATCAGTTCGACTTTTGCACTTACAAATATGCCATAGCCCCATTTGGTTACTTGTACTTGCTGGTGGGGTTGGGCTTTTGCAAGAATCGGGGGCCATTGGAGAATTTTTTTTTCAAATCAGAAAAAATGCTCCAATGCAGGATTTGATCACGGTTTGTGACAGTCGAAAACCAATGGTTTAGACCAGGGGTGGCGAACCTTTTTATATTAGAAGGCCAATTTTCATTTTACCATTTTTGAGAAGGCCGCATATTTATATATACAGAAATCCCTCGTTAAGACGAACTCAACGGGAGAACGAAATACCCTTTTCGTCTTAAAAGAATATACGTATTATAATTAAAAAATACGTTTGAAGATAAATATTATTATTATCCCTATATATTTATAAATTTTACCCCATATACTGTATATTCTTTTAAGACAAAAAGGGTTTTTCGTTCTCCCGTTGAGTTCGTCTTAACGAGGGATTTCTGTATATATAAATATTATATAATATATGACATTCGTATTAGATATTTTCAATAAAATAATGAAAGTAATTGAAAACTGCGAAACAAAAATTATAGTTTTGAATTTAAGAAAAGGCCACAACTTGGGCAAGAAAAGGCCACATGCTGCCTTAAGGCCGCACGTTCGCCACCCCTCGTTTAGACCATCCTTCCACCAATCCCTGCCTTCCACCGGTTTCAAAATCACTATACTAGGTACCATTCAAAAAGAGCAACCTAGTTTATGATAATTACAACAATGAATAATATATGATGGTTATCTTCTTCTTCTTTCTTATCTCCACACTGGGTGAAGTAGAATGCGTCTACCTTTGTCATTAAGACTGGGAGCACTACTCAGTGGCAGGCCGACTTAGCTCCAAAATAAATGGCCGCCTCTGACATGAGGAACAGACGCCATGTGCAGCCGCTCCTAACATGGAGTACAAACGCTGCTCATCCTGTATCCCTGGATTAGGAGCCCTTACAGGGTACTATCAGCCGGGCCATCTGAGCCCAGGTTTTTTAGCGAGCTTGTTACTGCTCCCCCTCCTCCATTTTCATCTGGGCTTGGGACCGGCAAGGGCGGAGTTATGAAGGTTATTCACATAACAAATAAAATGTTAATGTGGGATTTAATCCCGGTTCATAGCTGTCGGGAATCGAGGGTGTTACCCACTTGTCCACCACCCCACCTTCCATAGTAAATACAGGGTATATAACAATCCAATACAATAGTAGAGCGGTCTAGAGATTAATTTGGTGAAACTCCTGAAAAGGTTCACTACTGATGGACCAAGCTCTTTCATTCAATAACATTTATCATTGTAGTAAAGTCTGTAGAGATAAAAAGAAAGACATTACCAAAAAATTAATTGTGGCAAATTTTATCGATAGAAGGCAATTATTATTTTTTTTAACATGGAAACTTTCTCCTTGGATTATAAATACTATAGAATAAAGCGTTAGGAGAAAATAATTTTTAATAATCGACTCTGAAGAAGGCAATTATATTTATAAATCTTATTACAATAGGACCTCCCTTTAGCGGACACCTCTCTACAAAGGACAGTTTTCATTTGCAAAATTTACATTTTTTATTATTTATTAACTCTCTGGTAAGAGGACACCTCTCCCTAAAGGACACTTTGGCTTCAAAATTAGGTGTTGTCCTTTACAGAGAGGTAGTTCTACTGTAGCTGCTCTCCCTAAAGGACGTTTTGGCTCCATAACTAGGTGTTGTCCTTTACAGAGAGATAGTTCTACTGTAGCTGCTCTCCCTAAAGGATACTTTGGCTCTGTAACTAGGTGTTGTCCTATACAGAGAGGTAGTTCTACTGTAGCTGCTCTCCCTAAAGGACGCTTTGGCTCCGTAACTAGGTGTTGTCCTTTACAGAGATGTAGTTCTACTGTAGCTGCTCTCCCTAAAGGACACTTTGGCTCTGTAACTAGGTGTTGTCCTTTACAGAGAGGTAGTTCTACTGTAGCTGCTCTCCCTAAAGGACACTTTGGCTCTGTAACTAGGTGTTGTCATTTACAGAGAGGTAGTTCTACTGTAGCTGCTCTCCCTAAAGGACACTTTGGTTCTGTAACTAGGTGTTGTCCTTTACAGAGAGGTAGTTCTACTGTAGCTGCTCTTCCTAAAGGACACTTTGGCTCTGTAACTAGGTGTTGTCATTTACAGAGAGGTAGTTCTACTGTAGCTGCTCTCCCTAAAGGACACTTTGGCTCTGTAACTAGGTGTTGTCCTTTACAGAGAGGTAGTTCTACTGTAGCTGCTCTCCCTAAAGAACACTGGCTCTGTAACTAGGTGTTGTCATTTACAGAGAGGTAGTTCTACTGTAGCTGCTCTCCCTAAAGGACACTTTGGCTCTGTAACTAGGTGTTGTCCTTTACAGAGAGGCAGTTCTACTGTAGCTGCTCTCCCTAAAGAACACTGGCTCTGTAACTAGGTGTTGTCATTTACAGAGAGGTAGTTCTACTGTAGCTGCTCTCCCTAAAGGACACTTTGGCTCTGTAACTAGGTGTTGTCCTTTACAGAGAGGTAGTTCTACTGTAGCTGCTCTCCTTAAAGGACACTTTGGCTCTGTAACTAGGTGTTGTCCTTTACAGAGAGGTAGTTCTACTGTAGCTGCTGTCTCTAAAGGACACTTTGACTCTGTAACTAGGTGTTGTCCTTTACAGAGAGGTAGTTCTACTGTAGCTGCTCTCCCTAAAGCAGTGTCAGGCAACCTTTTTCGAGTTGCGGCGCACTAAGCTTAATTTCTTTTTTTCGCGGCGCACCTGTGGTTCTCACTATAAATTTCCTGTGGGTTCGATTCCCGCTCCTGGACACTTTTATTTTTCCGTTCGCCATTGCTCTTCATATTTTTCACCCTCCATACGTCATCCATTCATATATAGACCATCACTCTTCATATATTCAACCTTTTCATACGTCATCCAAAAGTTAGAAATGTTAAATTATTTCTCTTTGAAATTAAAAATGATTTTTCATAAATAAAAAGAAACTTATGCGGTTAAACTGGTTGTATAGCTTTATAATTATACGCCGCAGTCATTTATAAATAAATTTCCTCGTAGGTAATTAAAATACAACAATAAATACTAGAGTAAAAATTTAAACATATATATCACATTTTATTAATTTTCAATATTAAATTAACATAATCAATGCGAGCATTGCGATTGTTTTTGAGAGCATATCAAATCAATACGGGGATCTACTTGTGAAAGACAAACGCGCATCTCCTCATCTATCATTTGAAGTCTTTCGCGCTTCTTAGACTTCATTTCTGTGAGTGTTGAAAACCTTGCTCACACAGGTAGGAACTTCCAAATGGCAACAATGATTCGATGGCCGCATTACTAAGTTTAGGAAATTTGGAGTTTAAGCACAACCAAAACTCAGATAGCTCCTTTTCAGTGAATAGTCTTTTGAAAACTAAATCGTTTTTTAAATCAATTAAGTTTTCTTGCATTTCTTCTTCCAGATGTTGAATTTCACAGTGCATAAATGGGTTAACTACCCATTCCATCTTTTCAACGTCCAAGTAAGGAAAATATTTATCAAAAGAAGCGGATAGTAATGTCAAAGTTTCTTCGACTTCTTTTTTGATAATAGATTTCGATGGATTCTCTTGAACCATCGGAAAAGATGCAAAGTTTTAAAAATTAGGTATTTTCCCGCAGTATGTATTCAACTTTATTAAATAAAGTTGTTTTCGCGGATTGTTTTTTTTTAACTTATGATTTTAAATAGGTACGTACCTATTTGCATTTTTATTTTTTAATAATGGCACGTGCCAGTTATGTACGTCAAGATTATGTACATACGTTATATGAAATATAAAATTATGCAAACTGTTGTAATTATAATACCAAAATAAGTTTTATATAAAATGAAATTTGCTTTTTTTAAATTTCATTTTTTATATGAAAATTTTTGAAAAAAATTATTAAAATTGAATAAAAATTATAAAAAATATTTTTTGAAACATTATTTTTAAATTTAACCAAAAGTTCTAAATACCTACAAAAATGTTCGCGGCACACCTAGAATTCTTCGCGGCACACCAGTGTGCCACGGCACACCGGTTGCCCGACACTGCCCTAAAGGATACTTTGTCTCTGTAACTAGGTATTGTCCTTTACAGAGAGGTAGTTCTACTGTAGCTGCTCTCCCTAAAGGACACTTTGGCTCTGAAACTAGGTGTTGTCCTTTACAGAGAGGTAGTTCTACTGTAGCTGTTCTCCCTAAAGAACACTTTGGCTCTGTAACTAGGTGTTGTCCTTTACAGAGAGGTAGTTCTACTGTACATGGTATGGTAGGTAGTTAGCGACTGCTTTTACTGCAAGCTCATCATGTGTCTACACATGTAAGAAGTAGTTGGACTCTCTGCACTTGTAAATGTAACAGAGTTTGGTTACTTACACTTACTGATGGGGTTGGACTTATGCAAGAATAAAGGGACATTGAAGGACACACATTGAAATTTTTATTCTTAAAAAAAAGTGACCATTGCGGGATTCAATCCCGGGTCCAGGCTGTTGAAAATTGATGGTAAAGTAGAACCTCTCTGTAAAAGACAACACCTAGTTTCAGAGCCAAAGTGTCCTTTAGGGAGAGATGTCCGCTAACGGGGTGTCCGCTAAAGGGAGGTTCTACTGTATATAACACTTCTCTACCGATTCCTTCAAATTTGGTTTCAGTGGTAAGTGTGTGTTATTATACAGAAAATGAAACATTAAGATGTTCAAATGTTTCTTTCACACATCAAACTACTACTGTCCTTACTGCAATTAAAAATATTGAAGAAACATTCACGTCTTAATGTTTTCATTCGCTATATATAGATGGCGCATTATTGCTTTATATTAAACACAAGGTAATAAGACCAAATACAAATAAATAAATAGTGTGTGATGGTTCGGTAACAGCGTTGTTACCATCTTTAGACAAAAGTACTGAATGAGAAATTTTACCACAGCAATTTCTCATTCAGTACTTTTATCTGAAGATGGTAACAGTGCTGAAACGTCACCCACTATTTATTTATTTGGATTTGGTCTTATTACCTTGTGTTTATAATCTACTAGCGGATGTACCCGGCTTCGCCCGGGTTTTACCCGAGTAAAGGTTTGTCTAACGAACATTTGTTAAAACAATTCTCTATAAATTTATAAAAAAAATAATAATAGATATATTTTGATAATTTGAAACTCGTAAATTTGAATCTCTCGATAAAGTGAACATTTTTTCCCGGTCCCTTGAAAAATACTCGATAAGTTGAATAAAATCAATATTAATTGGTTCCCTCGGTAATTGGAAGTTAAAGGATAGTATCTTGCCTTGGAATTGTATCATTATTCTTGTCTCAAATAAATTGCCATGTCATCCTGAATTTTGTCTTTCCTAATTTTCTACATTACAAAATTATCATTTTATCTATTCTCCCAATATATATGTTGTAGATAAATGATAAACTAAATTTGACTTGTGCGCAATTAATAGGTAGAAAATTTTACTTTTGATAAATAATCTTTAAGATAATAAACTTGTTATCATCGTTGCAATGGGGGCCCTGCTTGCGAGTTAAATCTACAAATCTGCAAATAACTCTAAGGATATTCAAGAAATTATTTTTCAAAACCTTCCCGGGGATATACCTAATAAAATCCTAAAATTTCACGGCGATTGGATGTATGGTTTTTGAATCTATAGAGTACAAACATACAGACAGACATTCAATTTTATATACAGTCGAACCTCTTTAATTCAACACCCCAAGGGATCAGAGCTTTCGGTTGAATTAAAGGAAGTGTTGAATTAAGGTTAGATGATTAGCTAATCATCTAACTCGCTAAAATAATATTTTTAAAATTGCTCTGTAATATATATTGATCATATTAATTGAAACCATTGTGTGTGTCCTTTTTTGTATTTATTTTTTATTTTCATGATTAACTTTAGTATCAGGGACAAAATGGCAATTCTACATATTTTTGAAACATAAATAATTACAAATAATATTTTAGTCTAATCGAAGAATATAGCAGTTGAAAGGAAATAAATATGGAAAATAATAAGAAAATTTAAAAATAATCATGAAGATCTTTTTAAAAATTCCTTTATAGATGTCTGTTTTTGCACTGAAATCCTATTCAGGATATATTCCAGATGGTCTATTTAAAAAAAAAACATGCATGTCTTTCTTCCTCTCGAATGTGTTTTAAATAACTATTGTATTAAAGGTATCCACTGCTGTGTGCTGCAGGTGTTATTGATTTTGTGTTTAAATCTTTTATAATAATATGGAAATGGAATATTGAAATAAAATGTTATCATAATCATTGTGGCTACATTTTATGAAGATTTATTTATTTGAAAGGAAATTATTTGTAAATTTTAAAATAACTTAAATATTTCAATGCTGAAATTTAAAAAGAGAATAATATTATTAATTAGCGCGCGATTCCTAAATTCCCGCGTAAAAAAAAAAACAATAACACTCGCGACATTGCGCAACAGCACTGCAAGTGAAACTTAAACTAACAGAAACCAAAAGTGCGCAGGCGCGACCCTATCGGCACCCGCCGTCCTCACCGCTTGCGGCCGGCGTAATACCGTTTAGCGGTAAAGTTGTATGTAAAAAAAACATTCAACTGTCGAAATTCGAATTTTAAAATGGTCGAACTATCGGAACTGTCGTATTATCGATACTGTCGAATTACGGTTTGTTATTTGATAGGCCGGAGGTCGAGACATCAGAATATGGTCGAATTAAGGTAGAGTGTCGAATTAACGAGGTTATACTGTATATATAGATAATATAAATGAGTTTTAAAAATTGTAAAAAAAAATGCATCGGCCGGGAATCGAACCCTGGCTGCCCGCGTGGCAGGCGAGCATTCTACCACTGAACCACTGATGCTTATAAGAAATGGCCATATTTGGGTATTTATTCTATTCACAAAAGCAAACAATGACAGAATTGATGATGACTTTGATACTTGTATTATAAAATAATCCAAATTGTGCCTTTATCTACTTTATATTAATTTATGCCTAACTGGCCTTGTACTTATTGTTTGCAGAAGAGCATTGCTTGATGTAAATATTTATATGTTACTAGCGGACGTACCCGGCTTCGCCCGGGTTTTACCCGAGTAAAGGTTTGTCTAACGAATCTCTCGATAAAGTGAACATTTTTTCCCGGTCCCTTGAAAAATACTCGATAAGTTGAATAAAATCAATATTAATTGGTTCCCTCGGTAATTGGAAGTTAAAGGAATAGTATCTTGCCTTGGAATTGTATCATTATTCTTGTCTCAAATAAATTGCCGTGTCATCCTGAATTTTGTCTTTCCTAATTTTCTATATTACAAAATCATCGTATCATCATGATAATATTTAGAGCAGATTGTTGAATTATAACAGATAAATTAGAATATTTATCTTGATTATTTTTAGGCGAAAAGTTATTTCAAAAATTTTATTTGCTAGAAACCTTCTCAGTACTATACTAAATAACTTCCCAAAGTTTCATGGCGTTCCAATGAGTGGTTTGGTCAGGCATAAAGGACACACACATACATTCATTTTTATATATATAGATTCTACTTTCCTAAAAGCTTATGTCCATAGTTTTCTTAAATACCATTTCTGAGATTCCACCTTTCAGGGTAGCATATATAAGTAGAAACTCCCTTTAGAGGATACTTCTCTATAAAGAACAGTTTTAATTTGTAAAATTACCATTTTTACTATTTAACAACTCTCCAGTAAGAGGGCACCTCTCCCTAAAGGATTCTTTGACTCTGCAATTAGGTGTTGTCCTGAACAGAGGGGTTCAACTTTATAAGAAAAATGATCCAATACAGTATTCCAGCTCTAAAGAAGCGGTCTGGTAGATTAAATTGGTGAAACCACTGAGGATGTTCACTACTGATGAGCCAAGCCCTCCCAATATTTTTTAATCGCAGTAAGGACAGTAGAAGTTTGATTTATTTGTGAAAGAAACATTGGTGTCTTAATGTTTTTATCTGCTTATTTATTTATGCTTATGAGGTGATACATCAGCGTATTTACAATTAGAGAGGAGACAAAATGTAGCTGCTGTATTGTCCGTGAGGTCAAGAGACGTACGGACCTCTGTGGTGTTGATCTCTTGGCGGAACGACTTGGAAGTCGGACTCGGGCCCCCCCACTACGATCTGCTGTATATATATTATATATAAAAAAGAGATTTTATGCTTGAATTTAGATCATATTAAGGATTATGGTAATGCAGTCGTGGTTAAAATCTTGAAAGAATAATAAATAAATATGGCTTTGATCAGTAATTGCTTTAATTGAGCTAAAGGAATATATATGAAAGTCATAATTTGATAAAAGTACTGCCTGACTTAAGGTGTAAGAATAAAAAAAAATGAAAAGCTTATTTACATAATGTACAAAAGTTTTAAACCGGCCATAGGGAAATGGAATCTTTATTTACGGGGCTGCTAACCAAATTAAATGATTTTTGAGCCCCAATGGCCGCGTAAAGCGGAATATAAAAAAACACTATGACCAAGGTGGAGAGACTAGGGACAGGTTGTCAGAGAAGAGGCAGGTTAGGCCGGATTGGGTCCGTGGAGGTCAGGAGGCAGGAAGAGAGGACTAGAACTTTGCAGCTCTAGCTCTGGCAGTTGGGCAAGACATTAATCTTGTCTCGTGGTCGGCAGAGAGGCCCTTGCCCTTGAGGCCATCAGGAAACATCAACAATCGGTTTTATAGGGGAAGCATAACCTCTGGCGGTCAATTTAACAGAGTATTTGTATCTATAAAATATAATTTTAAATAAAATAATATTTTTATATAACATATAGATGGCGTGTTATTGCTTTGAATTAGTGTGTTATCTTCTTCTAAATTATTAAAGTCAGGCTCTTCGAATTATTTTGGAAACCCATCAAGTGTACCAAGCTGATTTAAAGACCTGCAGAACCAGGTGAAGTGACAAACTATACTAAAAGGATGACTTTTATTTGTGCTGTAAGCCTTATGGTTCCCCCTTTTTTTTATCTGTGACTATTAAAATGATTTTTTTCTTATACAGTAGAACTACCTCTCTGTAAAGGTCAACACCTAGTTACAAAGCCATAGTGTCCTTTAGGGAGAGCAGCTACAGTAGAACTACCTCTCTGTAAAGGACAACACCTAGTTACAAAGCCATAGTGTCCTTTAGGGAGAGCAGCTACAGTAGAACTACCTCTCTGTAAAGGACAACACCTAGTTACAAAGCCATAGTGTCCTTTAGGGAGAGCAGCTACAGTAGAACTACCTCTCTGCAAAGGACAACACCTAGTTACAGAGCCAAAGTGTCCTTTAGGGAGAGCAGCTACAGTAGAACTACCTCTCTGTAAAGGACAACACCTACGAGGGTGAGTAGAAAAGTAAGGTCTTCTACGAGATAACTTCCGAACGCGCGTTGCTAGGTGAAATCCGACAACACCGCTGCCTTCCTTGGTTCCCCCTCTACCGTCTAGAACCTTCCCGGTGATCTTGGGACGCTCAGTCGCTGTCTGGCAGCCGTTCGCGATGGAGCTTCCCCTTAGCTCTCCCGCCAAGTGTGAGTTGCGCTCAGTTATACGCTTTTTAAATGCGAAAAATAATTCTCCGGTCGAAATTCACCGTCAATTAGTGGAAGTGTATGGTGAGAAGTGCATGGACATCAAAAATGTGCGGAAATGGTGCCGGGAGTTTAATGAGGGGCGGATAAACGTCCACGATGAACAGCGGTCTTGGCGGCCGAGTTTGCCAGAATCAACCGTGGCTCAAATCGATGAAATGGTGCGCGCAAACCGGCGGATAACCCTTGAAGAGATCGAGGATGGCCTGAATGAAGATTGCAGCCACTTCTCCGTGCACAAGATTGTGTCTAAGACCCTCGGCTACAGAAAGGTGTCCGCCAGGTGGGTCAACAAGTGGCTCAAAGAGGCGGCGGGAGAGTGGTACAACACCGGAATTACAAAGTTGGTTGACAGGATGAAAAAAGTGATTGAGCATCAAGGTCACTATGTAGAAAAATAGCAAAGTGTCCAACCTTTCCAATGATGTATAAAAAGTTGTGATTAAATGTGTTTTTCTATGAAAAAAAAAAAATAGGAGACCTTACTTTTCTACTCACCCTCGTAGTTATAGAACCAAAGTGTCCTTTAGGGAGAGCAGCTACAGTAGAACTACCTCTCTGTAAAGGACAACACCTAGTTACAGAGCCAAAGTGTCCTTTAGGGAGAGCAGCTACAGTAGAACTACCTCTCTGTAAAGGACAACACCTAGTTACAGAGCCAAAGTGTCCTTTAGGGAGAGCAGCTACAGTAGAACTACCTCTCTGTAAAGGACAACACCTAGTTACAGAACCATTGTGCCCTTTAGGGAGAGCAGCTACAGTAGAACTACCTCTCTGTAAAGGACAACACCTAGTTACAGAGCCAAAGTGTCCTTTAGGGAGAGCACCTACAGTAGAACTACTTCTCTGTAAAGGACAACGCCTATTTACAGAGCCAAAGTGTCCTTTAGTGAGAGGTGTCCTCTTACCAGAGAGTTGCTAAATTGTAAAAATGGTAATTTTGGTGATGAAAACTGTCCTTTGTAGAGAGGTGTCCTGTAGCGGGAGTGTCCTCTCATGGAGGTTGTTCTACTGTATTGGTGATGGAAACTGTCCTTCGTAGAGAAATATTCTCTAATGGAGGTTCAATATATCTTATATCAAAGAATCCCCTTCACTCTATTTTTTTGCCATATTACTCCCCTACAACTTACTAAATGCCACCAGGAATCTTACTGAGCCATATGTGTGTATGCAGGGATGAAATTGAAGTAAATATGGTCCAATGGATCAAGCTCCAGATCCTCACTGTGGTATTGGTTAGTCCGGCAGAAAGTCCTTACACCAGGCTTGTCGCACCACACACTACCAAGGTTAAACTCTTAACAGTTGGAGAGGAGTGGACTTCAGGAATTGGTTCAACCATGGAGATAAGCACCACCACCGATCCCGATATACCTGTACATACTAAAAGGTACAACTTCCTTAATTTTGTTCATGAGTGTATCTTTCAGAGTTATTATCTAAATCCCGATATACATTCTAAAAGGTACAACTTCCTTAATTTTGTTCATGAGTGTATCTTTCAGAGTTATTATCTGAATCCCGATATACATGCTAAAAGGTACAATTTCCTTAATTTTGTCCATGAGTTTATCTTTCAGAGTAATTATCTAAATCCCGATATACATTCTAAAAGGTACAACTTCCTTTATTTTGTCCATGAGTGTATCTTTCAGAGTTATTATCTGAATCCCGATATACATGCTAAAAGGTACAATTTCCTTAATTTTGTCCATGAGTTTATCTTTCAGAGTAATTATCTAAATCCCGATATACATTCTAAAAGGTACAACTTCCTTTATTTTGTCCATGAGTGTATCTTTCAGAGTTATTATCTGAATCCCGATATACATGCTAAAAGGTACAACTTCCTTTATTTTGTCCATGAGTGTATCTTTCAGAGTTATTATCTGAATCCCGATATACATGCTAAAAGGTACAATTTCCTTAATTTTGTCCATGAGTGTATCTTTCAGAGTTATTATCTGAATCCCGCTATACATGCTAAAAGGTACAACTTCCTTAATTTTGTCCATGAGTGTATTTTTCAGAGTTATTATCTGAATCCCGATATTCATACTAAAAGGTACAACTTCCTTAATTTTGTCCATGAGTGTATCTTTCAGAGTTATTATCTGAATCCCGATATTCATACTAAAAGGTACAACTTCCTTAATTTTGTCCATGAGTGTATCTTTCAGAGTTATTATCTGAATCCCGATATTCATACTAAAAGGTACAACTTCCTTAAGTTTTGTCCATGAGTGTATGTTTAATGGTAACAATGCAGATGATATTTACATGAAATTAATTAAGACTTTCTCTTCCATGGATCTATCCCTGGTACATTGATACACATGGTCTCATAAGTGTGTGTGTGTGCATGCCAAAAACATGGTTAAACTTGGTTCTCTTGGAGGTGGTCTTTTATCAGAGGCTCTGTCTTTACAGGTCAAGTTATGAGGAGTCTTTCAACTGAAACAGAGTCTGGGAGGGACCAGGTTTTGTCATGTTGATAGGCTATGGTTTCTTATGAAAGACTTCACTGTTCCATTTATGGGATTAATACACAGCAATAACACACCATCTATATAATACAATGGAAAATACTAAGATACGAATGTTTCTTTTCACAAATAAATCAAACTTCTACTGTCCTTACTGCGATGAAAAAATTAAATTGGGAGGGCTTGGCTCATCAGTTAATTTATGCCTAACTGACCTTGTCCATATTGTTTATGGAAGAACATTGCTCGATCCAAATATTTAAATTTAATTCTACTGTCCTAAAAGCTTATGTCCATAGTTTGCTTAAATACCATTTTTTTCTAAGATTTCACCCATCAGTGTAGGGCCCCTGGTTTGATTCCGGGTTTCGGCATCTTTTTAACTCCGCCTTTGCCGGTCCCAAGCCCGGATGAAAAAGGAGGAGGGGAAGCAGTAACAAGCTTGCTAAAAAACCTGGGCTCATCTGGCCTGGCTGATAGTACCATGTAATGGCTCCAGGGATACAGGATGAGCAGCGTTTGTACTCTTTGTTAGGAGCAGCTGTACATGGCGTCTGTTCCTCATGTCACCATTTCATATTGGAGCTAAGTCGGCCTGCCACTGAGTAGTGCTCCCAGTCTTATTGACAAAGGCAGACACATTCTACTTCACCCAGGACTTGATATCCTAATATGATTGAGTGGAGATAAGAAAGAAGAAGAAAACCCTTCAGTGTAACATATAAAATCAGAATGATCCAATACAGTATTGGAGCTCTTAAGAAGCGGTCTGGTAGATTGAATTGGTGAAACCGCTGGGAGGGTTCACCACTGATGAGCCAAGCCTTCCCAATATAATTTTTTCATTGCAGTAAGGAAAGGAGAGGTTTGATTTATTTGTGAAAAGAAACATTCCCCCATTAATGTTTTCATTCGTATTTATGGGATTATAAAGAATTGTCGTTTGGATTTTGATCAATTCAAGTGATAGATTTCACTCTCAACAACCTTTTTCTTTAAATGATAAAGCACAATTTGGATTATAGATTATAAACACAAGGTAATAAGACCAAATCCAAATAAATAAATAGTGTGTGATGTTTCAGCGTTGTTACCATCTTCAGACATAAGTACTGAATGATGTGTGAATGAATTGTTTCAGTACTTTTGCCTGAAGATGGTAATAACGCTGAAACGTCACACACTATTTATTTATTTGGATTTGGTCTTATTACCTTGTCTTTTCCTTTAAAGTTTATTGTTCTTACATTTCAACGATCCACTGTTGCCCTTTTCAAAGATGTAAAGCCTATTTGTGAAGTATTGTTTTTTGTTAATCTATTCACCAGTGCATATTGTTGTGCTAATACCTGATGTACTGGGATAAAACATCCGAGAAGTCTTTTGAATTTTATTCAAAAACAAATGGTTTTAGAAAGAGAACCTTCTAACTAAATGTCTTAAATAATCTTAAAGAACAAAAAGTATGAAAATTCAATGATAGGAAAGTATGGGAAATAATTATGCAAAACTAAATTATGTAAAAATGATTATACATGAAAGATAATAAGAATAAATGTGTTGTAAAAAGTTACTGTTAAGTCCACAAAAAAAAAGATATAGCCAAAACAAGTAGGTTTGGAAAAGTGGCACATGAGCAACAGCCTCCAGCCGTGCGCCTCTCTCCTAACAATATTTACATAAGGAAAAACACCTTGGCAGAGCTGATTGCTACAGGACACATCCCCAGGTGGCAGATAGAGGAATGGCCTTCAGATATGAACCAGGCCAGCTGTGAAACAATCAGAATAACTCTGACCAATAAGTAGTCACGGACCAACAGTAGCATTGTTAGAAAGAGGAGAACGACCTCTTTAAATCCTGAGTTCAACTGACCCAGTTGATAGACCTCAGCAAAGGTCCCTCTCCAGGGATACGGAGGAGCCGCGTCTGTACTTATATTAGAATCGGTCGCAAAGGCTCCATGTTGGGAACAGCCTCAAATTGAAGTCAGACTTTCCCCAAAGTGTGCCTGGAGAATTACCTCTCGGTAAAGGATAACACCTAGTTACATAGCCAAAGTGTCCTTTAGGGAGAGGTGTTAATTATTAAAAGTGATTATTTTGGCAATGGAAACTGTCCTTTGTAGAGAAATGTCCTCTAGCAGGATTGTCCTCTCATGGAAGTTCTACTGTATTATAAATTTAGTCTTCATTGATATTCCAATATAGATTACATATACAGTTAAACCTGTCTATAGCGCCTCCTCTTGGGACTCACCAAAATAGGGTGCTATAGAGAGGGGATGCTATAGACAGGTCACTTTTAATGTAAATCGCATCGTACTACGTATTTAAAATCGGGCGCTATAGAGAGGAAGGCGCTATTTAGAGGGAGCGCTATAGATAGGTTTAACTGTATATATTTTCTCATAAATACTAATTATAATATAATTTATATATACAGTATAAAATCCATGAGAGGAAATTCACGCTAGAGGACACCTCTCTTCAAATAACAGTTTTCATTTGCAAAATTACCATTTTTACTATTCAGCAACTTACCGGTAAGAGGACACCTCTCTTCAGAGGATACTTTGGCTCTGTTACTAGGTGTCTTTTACAGGGAGGTTCTACTGTATATAAAATGTAGTGTAAGGACATAGGATTTGTGAATGTTGTTCCCCAACATGTGATCCAAGCATTTGTCCTGACTTGTCCTTTGTGCAGGTTCCCAGTGGGATCGGACAGTTCAAAGCCCCCCTACGGCCCTACTTACACCATATTGTACCTACCGCTTCATGTCACCTGTAGATATTGTTATAGGAAGAATGATTATAAAAACAAGAAAATAAGACCTAAGTCAAATAATTTAATAGTGTGTGACGTTTCGGTAACAGCATTGTTACCATCATCAGACAAAAGAATAAATGAGAAAAACGGACGGAAATTTCTTTATTTACAGGGCTGTTAACCAAAATAGATGATTTTTGAGCCCCAAACAAATGAGAAAAAATATCACAGCAAGTTCTCTTCTTCTTCTTCTTCTTTCTTATCTCCACTCAATCATATTAGGGTATCAAGTTGTGACCCTTGATGGTGTCTGTTTGACAACTATCATGACTGGGTGAAGTAGAATGCGTCTGCCTTTGTCATTAAGACTGGGAGCACTACTCAGTGGCAGGCCGACTTAGCTCCAAAAGAAATGGCCGCCTCTGACATGAGGAACAGACACCATGTACAGCCGCTCCTAACATGGAGTACAAACACTGCTCATCCTGTATCCCTGGATTAGGAGCCCTTACAGGGCCTTCAGCCGGGCCAGCTGAGCCTGCCTCTTCCATTGGAAAGCCAAGCGTCCAGGCTATCACGGCATACATTTCCAAAACCAACCTATTCTAATTGATAACACTATAAAAATCCTCGGTGTTACCTTTGATTCCAAAAGAAACTTCGTAGGTCACCTGGACAACATCCTCAAGAGGTGCAGGTGGATTCTCTCTCGACTAACCAGCACGATCCAGGGGCAGTTCGGATTAACCTTCAGCGCGGGCCGAAAAATACATAACATGGTGATCCTCCCAGCCATCCTCTATGGCTCTGGGGTTTGGGGCAAGCAGGTGTTCGACACCAATGGCATCCGGAAGCTACGTGGCCTCCATTACAAATATGCTAATGCTTTAATCAGAGGAGGCCCGTGTACTCCAACTATCCCAGCAATCTCCCTCACAGGTTGTCCTCCACTGGATATATCTATCAAATCCCATCTAGCATACTTGGAAGGCCCTTTTGAGTCACGTCCCAGTCCCTCCTCGGTACCCTACCCACCTCTTAGAATACCTCTCCAATTCTCCAAGTCTCTGCCAGAACGGGCCACTATTGTTTATACAGATGGCTCTCGGTGAACCAATGGGGTTGGCGCAGCAGTGGTGCTCCCACCTCCCTATTCACCACTGAAACTTAAACTCCACAACAGCTGTACCTCCTTCCAGGCGGAACTTTTGGCCATTCTTTATGCCACCAGATCTATTAGGATCATGCCGCGACAAGACTTTGTCATTGCTTCCGACTGCCAGGCAGCTCTACATGCCATCTGTCACCCCGATATCCCTAGAACCCCACTTACTGCAGAGATAATCAGAAAACTCAATACTCTGGACAATGTTCAACTCTGCTGGGTCCGGAGTCATTGCGGCATCGTTGGAAATGAACAGGCTGATGAAGTCGCCAAAGCCGCAGCTCAATCCAAATTGCCTTTACACTTTGCAACCCTTCCTAGGAAATATGTCGGCTCTCAAAGCAAACAGTTCGCCCTCCAACTATGGACCGACCTCTACACCACAGACCATGCTACGAGAAACCTCAGAAGAGTAGCTGCATCTCCTAGTCTTCTAATCTCAATTATCCCAAAACTAAAATATTGCAACGTCACCTCTACAATTCTGACTGGACATGGCTTCGTTCAAGCCGACATCGCCAGAACCTCCAAAAACAACGACCCCGTATGCCAACACTGTCACCAAGAAAATCAAACAGTCGACCACCTCCTATTCAGTTGCCCATCCTACCGTCTTCAGAGATTCCAGACAGCAACTCTACTTAACACCAGCACATTCAACCAAGAAGCATTGAAGAACCTCCCCAAAAATAAAACAGCCTGGCGGATGTTGGATGTCAGTTGGATGTCAACTGCAACAAATAGACAATAAGTCAGAAGACAAACCCGGACAGTTGGCGACCTTCGTACGCTCCAGGAGTCCGGGTTATGTACAGAATAATAAAATAATATTTTTTCTCATTTATTCTTTTGTCTGATGATGGTGACAATGTTATTGCTGAAACACCACACACTATCAAATTATTTGGATTAGGTCTTTATTTTCTTGTTTATAATCTATAATCCAAATTGTGCTTCATCAACGAAGAATGAATATGTTATTGTTGATGTTTATTATCCCCCTGTGTAAAGATTATACAAATTCTATTCCTCTAGTCAATTCTAGTCCCCTCAACATGAATTCATGATCTCATGGAATTAGTGTAGGTATGCAGCTTTCATTGATCATGTCACCATGATCCAGGCACACTTTGGTGAAAGTCTGACTTTGTAATTTGAGGCCGTTCCTAACATGGAAGCAGATGCCTTTGCCTCCAACTTTAACCTAAGCACAGTTGGTACAGTGGAGTGGACCCAGGAGGAGCTCTGAACCTCAGAAATAGACAGCATCAAACGACACCTACAAGATTTAGAACAGGCCATCCTAAGCCATTGAAGATAGAAAAAAAAAATCTATTCCAATTCCCAAAATGTAGCTTGGCATCTGCAGCTTCAGAACACATTTTGGCTTGTATTAGATGCACTAAACTGGATCTTTGGGAGAGGCAGTTGCTTATCATAAAACAGCTGGAAGAGCATGAACTCATGAAATTGATGTAATCTTTACACAAGGGGGGATGAGAAACAACAACAATACTGTCTATAAACAGCTCGAGGAGCATGAACTCATGGAATTCGTGTAATATTTACACAAGGGGATAAGAAACAACAGCACTGTCTATAAACAGCTGGAGGAGCATGGACTCATGGAATTGGTGTAATATTTACAAAAGGGGATAAGAAACAACAACACTGTCTATAAACAGCTGGAGGAGCATGCACTCATGGAATTGGTGTAATATTTACAAAAGGGGATAAGAAACAACAACACTGTCTATAAACAGCTGGAGGAGCATGCACTCATGGAATTGGTGTAATATTTACACAAGGCGATAAGAAACAACAACACTGTCTATAAACAGCTGGAGGAGCATGGACTCATGGAATTGGTGTAATCTTTACACAAGGGGATAAGAAACAACAACACTGTCTATAAACAGCTGGAGAAGCATGGACTCATGGAATTCATGTAATCTTCACACAAGGGGATAAGAAACAACAAGAGTGGGAGATATGATCTATTTTTAACCGGCCTGTTTGTCGGTGTCCAGTGGTGATTGTAAAACTCACTAATGACTTATGGAAGTTTCTTGGGAGAAAGTGATGTAATCTTGACGAAACTGGACCTCACCTTGTCTTAGTTGCGGCTGACTCTCAATAAAACTTTATTTGCTATGTTTGTGATTACATGATATTGTGCCAAGCTGGTGTGTTGAAGTTTATCTACATGTTATACTATTTATAATTATGGTGCATATGAAATTGTTGTGCATATATTGGCATATACAGTAGAACAAGCTCCATGAGAGGACACTCCCGCTAAAGGACACCTCTCTACAAAGGATAGTTTCCATCACCAATACAGTAGAACAACCTCCATGAGAGGACACTGCTGCTAGATGACACCTCTCTACAAAGAACAGTTTCCATCACCAATACAGTAGAACAAGCTCCATGAGAGGACACTCCCGCTAGAGGACACCTTTCTATAAAGGACAGTTTTCATCACCAATACAGTAGAACAAGCACCATGAGAGGACACTCCCGCTAAAGGACACCTCTCTACAAAGGATAGTTTCCATCACCAATACAGTAGAACAACCTCCATGAGAGGACACTCCCGCTAGATGACACCTCTTTACAAAGGACAGTTTCCATCACCAATACAGTAGAACAACCTCCATGAGAGGACACTCCCTCTAGATGACACCTCTCTATAGAGGACAGTTTTCATCACCAATACACAAGGTAATAAAACCAAATCCTTTAGGAAGAGGTATCCTCTTACCGGAGAGTTGTTAAATAGTAAAAATGGTTATTTTGGCATTGAAAACTGTCCTTTGTAGAAAGATTTCTTCTCATGGAGGTTGTTCTACTGTATTGGTGATGGAAACTGTCCTTTGTAGAGAGGTGTCCTCTAGCGGGAGTGTCCTTTCATGGAAGTTCTTCTACTGTATTGGTGATGAAAACTGTCCTTTGTAAAGAGGTGTCCTCTAGCGGGAGTGTCCTCTCATGGAGGTTCTACAGTATTGGTGATAAAAACTGTCCTTTGTAGAGAGGTGTCTTCTAGCGGGAGTGTCCTCTCCTGGAGCTTGTTTTACTGTATTGGTGATGGAAACTTTCCTTTGTAGAGATATGTCCTCTCATGGAGGTTGTTCTACAGTATTGGTGATGAAAACTGTCTTTTGTAGAGAGATGTCTTTTAGCGGGAGTGTCCTCTCATGGAGGTTGTTCTACTGTATTGGTGATGAAAACTGTCCTTTGTAAAGAGGTGTCATCTAGCGTGAGTGTCCTCTCATGGAGGTTGTTCTACTGTATTATTATTAATATAATTTTTATGGTATTGTAATATAAAATGTGAGAACTGGACTCTCAGAAAAGAAAAATATTTGAAGCTTTTGAAATAACATGGAGAAAGCTACTCAGAATGCCATTGACCATAAATTCCAATGCCATGAAAGAACAAATACTTCAATCTCAAATTAATTATTCATGGTAAATCCCTAGAATCCCAAATATGTAAATAAAGACAGATCCTATTTCAGACATATAATGAGAGAAAATGGTTAAGAAAAGATGCTGATTTTGAAGGAAGAGAGGAAGACCTGCAATGAGCTGGCTAGAAGGGGTCAAAGAAGCTACCAGAAGGTCACTAGATGAGAGTGATGGTCACTAACAGATCAAATTGGAGAATATTTGTCACCATATAGTCACCAAAGGAAGAGAGGAAGACCTGCAATGAGCTGGCTAGAAGGGGTCAAAGAAGCTACCAGAAGGTTACTAGATGAGAATGATGGTCACTAACAGATCAAATGGGAGAATATTTGTCACCATATAGTCACCAAAGGAAGAGAGGAAGACCTGCAATGAGCTGGCTAGAAGGGGTCAAGGAAGCTACCAGAAGGTCACTAGATGAGAGTGATGGTCACTAACAGATCAAATTGGAGAATATTTGTCACCATATAGTCACCAAAGGAAGAGAGGAAGACCTGCAATGAGCTGGCTAGAAGGGGTCAAAGAAGCTACCAGAAGGTCACTAGATGAGAGTGATGGTCACTAACAGATCAAATTGGAGAATATTTGTCCCCATATAGTCACCAAAGGAAGAGAGGAAGACCTGCAATGAGCTGGCTAGAAGGGGTCAAGAAAGCTACCAGAAGGTTACTAGATGAGAGTGATGGTCACTAACAGATCAAATGGGAGAATATTTGTCACCATATAGTCACCAAAGGAAGAGAGGAAGACCTGCAATGAGCTGGCTAGAAGGGGTCAAAGAAGCTACCAGAAGGTTACTAGATGAGAATGATGGTCACTAACAGATCAAATGGGAGAATATTTGTCACCATATAGTCACCAAAGGAAGAGAGGAAGACCTGCAATGAGCTGGCTAGAAGGGGTCAAGGAAGCTACCAGAAGGTCACTAGATGAGAGTGATGGTCACTAACAGATCAAATTGGAGAATATTTGTCACCATATAGTCACCAAAGGAAGAGAGGAAGACCTGCAATGAGCTGGCTAGAAGGGGTCAAAGAAGCTACCAGAAGGTTACTAGATGAGAATGATGGTCACTAACAGATCAAATGGGAGAATATTTGTCACCATATAGTCACCAAAGGAAGAGAGGAAGACCTGCAATGAGCTGGCTAGAAGGGGTCAAAGAAGCTACCAGAAGGTTACTAGATGAGAATGATGGTCACTAACAGATCAAATGGGAGAATATTTGTCACCATATAGTCACCAAAGGAAGAGAGGAAGACCTGCAATGAGCTGGCTAGAAGGGGTCAAGGAAGCTACCAGAAGGTCACTAGATGAGAGTGATGGTCACTAACAGATCAAATTGGAGAATATTTGTCACCATATAGTCACCAAAGGAAGAGAGGAAGACCTGCAATGAGCTGGCTAGAAGGGGTCAAAGAAGCTACCAGAAGGTCACTAGATGAGAGTGATGGTCACTAACAGATCAAATTGGAGAATATTTGTCCCCATATAGTCACCAAAGGAAGAGAGGAAGACCTGCAATGAGCTGGCTAGAAGGGGTCAAGAAAGCTACCAGAAGGTTACTAGATGAGAGTGATGGTCACTAACAGATCAAATGGGAGAATATTTGTCACCATATAGTCACCAAAGGAAGAGAGGAAGACCTGCAATGAGCTGGCTAGAAGGGGTCAAGGAAGCTACCAGAAGGTCACTAGATGAGAGTGATGGTCACTAACAGATCAAATTGGAGAATATTTGTCACCATATAGTCACCAAAGGAAGAGAGGAAGACCTGCAATGAGCTGGCTAGAAGGGGTCAAAGAAGCTACCAGAAGGTCACTAGATGAGAGTGATGGTCACTAACAGATCAAATTGGAGTATATTTGTCACCATATAGTCACCAATGGAAGAGAGAAAGACCTGCAATGAGCTGGATAGAAGGGGTCAAGAAAGCTACCAGAAGGTCACTAGATGAGAGTGATGGTCACTAACAGATCAAATTGGAGAATATTTGTCACCATATTGTCACCAAAGGAAGAGAGGAAGACCTGCAATGAGCTGGCTAGAAGGGGTCAAGGAAGCTACCAGAAGGTCACTAGATGAGAGTGATGGTCACTAACAGATCAAATTGGAGTATATTTTTCACCATATAGTCACCAAAGGAAGAGAGGAAGACCTGCAATGAGCTGGCTAGAAGGGGTCAAGAAAGCTACCAGAAGGTCACTAGATGAGAGTGATGGTCACTAACAGATCAAATTGGAGAATATTTGTCACCATATAGTCACCAAAGGAAGAGAGGAAGACCTGCAATGAGCTGGCTAGAAGGGTTCAAGGAAGCTACCAGAAGGTCACTAGATGAGAGTGATGGTTACTAACAGATCAAATTGGAGTATATTTGTCACCATATAGTCACCAAAGGAAGAGAGGAAGACCTGCAATGAGCTGGCTAGAAGAGGTCAAGGAAGCTACCAGAAGGTCACTAGATGAGAGTGATGGTCACTAACAGATCAAATTGAAGTATATTTGTCACCATATATTCACCAAAGGAAGAGAGGAAGACCTCCAATGAGATGGCTAGAAGGGGTCAAGGAAGCTACCAGAAGGTCACTAGATGAGAGTGATGGTCACTAACAGATCAAAATGGAGAATATTTGTCACCATATAGTCACCAAAGGAAGAGAGGAAGACCTGCAATGAGCTGACTAGAAGGGATCAAGGAAGCTACCAGAAGGTCACTAGATGAGAGTGATGGTCACTAACAGATCAAATTGGAGAATATTTGTCACCATATAGTCACCAAAGGAAGAGAGGAAGACCTGCAATGAGCTGGCTAGAAGAGGTCAAGGAAGCTACCAGAAGGTCACTAGATGAGAGTGATGGTCACTAACAGATCAAATTGGAGAATATTTGTCACCATATAGTCACCAAAGGAAGAGAGGAAAACCTGCAATGAGCTAGTTAGAAGGGTTCAAGAAAGCTACCAGAAGGTCACTAGATGAGAGTGATGGTCACTAACAGATCAAATTGGAGAATATTTGTCACCATATAGTCACCAAAGGAAGATAGGTAGACCTGCAATGAACTGGCTAGAAGGGGTCAAGGAAGCTACCAGAAGGTCACTAGATGAGAGTGATGGTTACTAACAGATCAAATTGGAGTATATTTGTCACCATATAGTCACCAAAGGAAGAGAGGAAGACCTGCAATGAGCTGGCTAGAAGAGGTCAAGGAAGCTACCAGAAGGTCACTATATGAGAGTGATGGTCACTAACAGATCAAATTGGAGAATATTTGTCACCATATAGTCACCAAAGGAAGAGAGGTAGACCTGCAATGAGGTGGCTAGAAGGGGTCAAGGAAGCTACCAGAAGGTCACTAGATGAGAGTGATGGTCACTAACAGATCAAATTGGAGAATATTTGTCACCATATAGTCAGCAAAGGAAGAGAGGAAGACCTGCAATGAGCCGACTAGAAGGGATTAAGGAAGCTACCAGAAGGTCACTAGATGAGAGTGATGGTCACTAACAGATCAAATTGGAGAATATTTGTCACCATATAGTCACCGAAGGAAGAGAGGAAAACCTGCAATGAGCTAGCTAGAAGGGTTCAAGAAAGCTACCAGAAGGTCACTAGATGAGAGTGATGGTCACTAACAGATCAAATTGGAGAATATTTGTCACCATATAGTCACCAAAGGAAGAGAGGAAGACCTGCAATGAGCTGGCTAGAAGGGGTCAAGGAAGCTACCAGAAGGTCACTAGATGAGAGTGATGGTCACTAACAGATCAAATTGGAGAATATTTGTCACCATATAGTCACCAAAGGAAGAGAGGTAGACCTGCAATGAGCTGGCTAGAAGGGGTCAAGGAAGCTACCAGAAGGTCACTAGATGAGAGTGATGGTCACTAACAGATCAAATTGGAGAATATTTGTCACCATATAGTCACCAAAGGAAGAGAGGAAGACCTGCAATGAGCTGGCTAGAAGAGGTCAAGGAAGCTACCAGAAGGTCACTAGATGAGAGTGATGGTCACTAACAGATCAAATTGGAGAATATTTGTCACCATATAGTCACCAAAGGAAGAGAGGAAAACCTGCAATGAGCTAGTTAGAAGGGTTCAAGAAAGCTACCAGAAGGTCACTAGATGAGAGTGATGGTCACTAACAGATCAAATTGGAGAATATTTGTCACCATATAGTCACCAAAGGAAGATAGGTAGACCTGCAATGAACTGGCTAGAAGGGGTCAAGGAAGCTACCAGAAGGTCACTAGATGAGAGTGATGGTTACTAACAGATCAAATTGGAGTATATTTGTCACCATATAGTCACCAAAGGAAGAGAGGAAGACCTGCAATGAGCTGGCTAGAAGAGGTCAAGGAAGCTACCAGAAGGTCACTATATGAGAGTGATGGTCACTAACAGATCAAATTGGAGAATATTTGTCACCATATAGTCACCAAAGGAAGAGAGGTAGACCTGCAATGAGGTGGCTAGAAGGGGTCAAGGAAGCTACCAGAAGGTCACTAGATGAGAGTGATGGTCACTAACAGATCAAATTGGAGAATATTTGTCACCATATAGTCAGCAAAGGAAGAGAGGAAGACCTGCAATGAGCCGACTAGAAGGGATTAAGGAAGCTACCAGAAGGTCACTAGATGAGAGTGATGGTCACTAACAGATCAAATTGGAGAATATTTGTCACCATATAGTCACCGAAGGAAGAGAGGAAAACCTGCAATGAGCTAGCTAGAAGGGTTCAAGAAAGCTACCAGAAGGTCACTAGATGAGAGTGATGGTCACTAACAGATCAAATTGGAGAATATTTGTCACCATATAGTCACCAAAGGAAGAGAGGAAGACCTGCAATGAGCTGGCTAGAAGGGGTCAAGGAAGCTACCAGAAGGTCACTAGATGAGAGTGATGGTCACTAACAGATCAAATTGGAGAATATTTGTCACCATATAGTCACCAAAGGAAGAGAGGTAGACCTGCAATGAGCTGGCTAGAAGGGGTCAAGGAAGCTACCAGAAGGTCACTAGATGAGAGTGATGGTCACTAACAGATCAAATTGGAGAATATTTGTCACCATATAGTCACCAAAAGAAGAGAGGAAAACCTGAAATGAGCTAGCTAGAAGGGTTCAAGAAAGCTACCAGAAGGTCACTAGATGAGAGTGATGGTCACTAACAGATCAAATTGGAGAATATTTGTCACCATATAGTCACCAAAGGAAGAGAGGAAGACCTGCAATGAGGTGGCTAGAAGGGTTCAAGGAAGCTACCAGAAGGTCATTTGATGAGAGTGATGGTCACTAACAGATCAAATTGGAGAATATTTGTCACCATATAGTCACCAAAGGAAGAGAGGTAGACCTGCAATGAGCTGGCTAGAAGGGGTCAAGGAAGCTACCAGAAGGTCACTAGATGAGAGTGATGGTCACTAACAGATCAAATTGGAGAATATTTGTCACCATATAGTCACCAAAGGAAGAGAGGTAGACCTGCAATGAGCTGGCTAGAAGGGGTCAAGGAAGCTACCAGAAGGTCACTAGATGAGAGAGATGGTCACTAACAGATCAAATTGGAGAATATTTGTCCCTATATAGTCACCAAAGGAAGATAGGAAGCCCTGCAATGAGCTGGTTAGTAGGGGTTAAGGAAGCTACCAGAAGGTCACTAGATGAGAGTGATGGTCACTAACAGATCAAATTGGAGTATATTTTTCACCATATAGTCACCAAAGGAAGAGAGGAAGACCTGCAATGAGCTGGCTAGAAGGGTTCAAGGAAGCTACCAGAAGGTCACTAGATGAGAGAGATGGTCACTAACAGATCAAATTGGAGAATATTTGTCACCATATAGTCACCAAAGGAAGATAGGATGACCTGCAATGAGCTGGCTAGAAGGGGTCAAGGAAGCTACCAGAAGGTCACTAGATGAGAGTGATGGTCACTAACAGATCAAATTGGAGAATATTTGTCACCATATAGTCACCAAAGGAAGAGAGGTAGACCTGCAATGAGCTGGCTAGAAGGGGTCAAGGAAGCTACCAGAAGGTCACTAGATGAGAGAGATGGTCACTAACAGATCAAATTGGAGAATATTTGTCACTATATAGTCACCAAAGGAAGATAGGAAGACCTGCAATGAGCTGGCTAGAAGGGGTCAAGAAAGCTACCAGAAGGTCACTAGATGAGAGTGATGGTCACCAACAGATCAAATTGGAGAATATTTGTCACCATATAGTCACCAAAGGAAGATAGGAAGCCCTGCAATGAGCTGGTTAGTAGGGGTTAAGGAAGCTACCAGAAGGTCACTAGATGAGAGTGATGGTCACTAACAGATCAAATTGGAGTATATTTTTCACCATATAGTCACCAAAGGAAGAGAGGAAGACCTGCAATGAGCTGGCTAGAAGGGTTCAAGGAAGCTACCAGAAGGTCACTAGATGAGAGAGATGGTCACTAACAGATCAAATTGGAGAATATTTGTCACCATATAGTCACCAAAGGAAGATAGGATGACCTGCAATGAGCTGGCTAGAAGGGGTCAAGAAAGCTACCAGAAGGTCACTAGATGAGAGTGATGGTCACTAACAGGTCAAATTGGAGAATATTTGTCACCATATAGTTACCAAAGGAAGATAGGAAGACCTGCAATGAGCTGGCTAGAAGGGGTCAAGAAAGCTACCAGAAGGACACTAGATGAGAGTGATGGTCACTAACAGATCAAATTGGAGAGTATTTGTCACCATATAGTCACCAAAGGAAGAGAGGAAGACCTGCAATGAGCTGGCTAGAAGGGGTCAAGAAAGCTACCAGAAGGACACTAGATGAGAGTGATGGTCACTAACAGATCAAATTGGAGAATATTTGTCACCATATTGTCACCAAAGGAAGAGAGGAAGACCTGCAATGAGCTGGCTAGAAGGGGTCAAGGAAGCTACCAGAAGGTTACTATATGAGAGTGATGGTCACTAACAGATCAAATTGGAGAATATTTGTCACCATATAGTCACCAATGGAAGAGAGAAAGACCTGCAATGAGCTGGCTAGAAGGGGTCAAGGAAGCTACCAGAAGGTTACTATATGAGAGTGATGGTCACTAACAGATCAAATTGGAGAATATTTGTCACCATATTGTCACCAAAGGAAGAGAGGAAGACCTGCAATGAGCTGGCTAGAAGGGGTCAAGGAAGCTACCAGAAGGTTACTATATGAGAGTGATGGTCACTAACAGATCAAATTGGAGAATATTTGTCCCCATATAGTCACCAAAGGAAGAGAGGAAGACCTGCAATGAGCTGGCTAGAAGGGGTCAAGAAAGCTACCAGAAGGTTACTAGATGAGAGTGATGGTCACTAACAGATCAAATGGGAGAATATTTGTCACCATATAGCCACCAAAGGAAGAGAGGAAGACCTGCAATGAGCTGGCTAGAAGGGGTCAAGGAAGCTACCAGAATGTCACTAGATGAGAGTGATGGTCACTAACAGATCAAATTGGAGAATATTTGTCACCATATAGTCACCAAAGGAAGAGAGGAAGACCTGCAATGAGCTGGCTAGAAGGGTTCAAGGAATCTACCAGAAGGTCACTAGATGAGAGTGATGGTCACTAACAGATCAAATTGGAGTATATTTGTCACCATATAGTCACCAAAAGTCGACTTGGTGGACGCTAACAACAAAAGAATGTAGTTAGTTGTAAATGTCCTTTCAATTACTGGAAATTTGTGATTGTTAGTGAATTTTCTACGTTTTCTCTGACAAACTTTGCATTTAGGCATCCCGAGATAGACCCAAACTGCCCTCACTGTTCAGAAGAACCACAGATAGTGGATCATCTCCTCTATTTAGCTTTCTAGAGACAAAAGGATATTATCCGCTATCCTGCTTGGACTGACCCACCTCAATCCTACATCTATGGCCAGACTTCCAGACTCAACCTCAACATTCCTGGTCAACTGGTTCAACTCAGCAATCTTTTCAAGTCCATACTAGTGAGAGGGACTTGCTGGGTAGTTGGCATTCTGCTCTCCAGGAACCTGGGTTATACACTCATGAACAAAACTTAAGGAAGTGGAAAGTCTGATGTCATCATTGGTCTATTTTTTTGAAGAAGATAGAAGCAATTTTGTTCACACTTGGTTATTTCGTGTCCTCATTAAAGGCCACTGTAATATCTTTAGAGTTATTGTCTGAATCCCGATATACATGATAAAAGGTACAACTTCCTTAAGTTTGTCCATGAGTGTATCTTTCAGAGTTATTTCAGCGAAATGCAACAAGAAAAATAAAAGCATAGAAAGAAACATTAAATAAATGTGTATGCTAATAGATACATATTTGCATATATTCAATAGAATATATCGAGTTATTCAATGTTAAATAAAATGCCAAAAGATGAAGTAGAAAAATGGCGACGTAGGCTTCTAATTAAAGCTCTAAGGTAAGTTCTTAATTAATTTAGTTAGTTAGAAACACAGAATCGTCTGTAAAGTATAGGATATAGGATTTTTGGAATCGCAGATTTTTATTGATTTTTTTTTTGCTTATCCCTAAAACACGTGGTACGGGCCATTATAATCATGGTGGGTAGAAGTAGGCGACTGCTTTTACTGTAAATGCACCACATGTCTACAAATGTGAAAAGCAATTCGAATTTTGCACTTGAAAATGTGCCATAGCCTCGTTTTGGTTACTTGCACTCGTTGGTGGGGTTGGACTTTTGCAAAAATCGGGGATCATTGGAGCATTTTTTTTTTTTAATTAGCCATGCATCTATGGCTAGCATCCCAGACTCAACCTCAGCATGGAACTTCCTGGTCATAGGATAGAAACAGCTGTACTTTTGCAAGAATCGGGGGTTATTGGGGATTTTTTTTTTAAATTATTATAGAAAAGTTTCCAATGTGGGATTTGATCCCTGGTCATAGCAGTTGTAAACAAAGGGTTTAAACAACCTGTCCCCTATAACCTCTATGCATCTGATATCCTATGTCTCTACATCTTAAGTTTATGACTCTTTCTAATGCATTCACATCTACATAAATTCGGTGGACGAGTGGGTAACACCCTCGATTCCCAATAGACATGAACCGGGATTGAATCCCGCGATAACATTTTGTTTTAATATGTGAATAACCTTCATATATTATTCATTGTTGTAAATATCATAAACTAGGTTATTCTTGTTGAGCGGTACCTAATAAAGTGATTTTGAAATCAAACATCTACATTTAAGTCCTTAAAGGATCAGAAAAAAAAAGGTGCCCAATGCGGGAATCGAACCCGGGTTGTAGCCGTTGAAAGCGGTCGTTTAGACCATCCTTCCATCGATCTTCCCAGGTATAATAAAATTCGCGAACCTCAAAAAATGTTTATTTAGAGACAATATGGTTTTACGAGATACTAGCCAAAATGTTTGATTTTCGAGCCTAAAATGAATGTAGCAAGCAGACAATACACTATAGCAAAGTGCAAGTTAATAATGGTAAAACTTGTATACAATAAGATGCCTTCCAGCAGTATTTGAACAAATCAAGCAAAGCAGACCAAGAACTTAACTTAGAGGAGTCCTTCTTCACCATGACAATGTAAGACCGCACACCTCAGCCCAAACATTTGACTTTTTAGCCAACTCTAGTGTCCAATAAGTCACTCATCCACCATATTCAACAGACCTAGCACCTTGTGAATCTTTTTATTTACAAAAGTTATTGTTGAAAGGTATAAAATTTGACACTAATGATGAAGCACTACAAGCCTTTATCAATGCCGTAAATTCCATCCCCGAAGATGACTGGTGTAAGTGCTTCGATAATTGGTTTTCACGGATGAAATCTTGCATAGGTGCTAAGGGTGAATACTTTGAGAAATTCTGAAAATTTAAAAGTTGCACCTTTAATAAAAATAAGTGATTGCGAAAACTTTTGGAGTGACCTTTGTACCGAGAAGAAAAAAAAAAAACTCCCCGGCGGGGAATCGAACCCCGGTCGCCCGCGTGACAGGCGGGAATACTAACCACTATACTACCGAGGAAACAAAAGCATCGACAGAGAATCAATGTTTATTAACTAATTATTTTATGATGCATTAGCGCCTCATCTGTTATCAAAATTGGAAACTATTATAGACGCGTATGATTCTTTTTAAAAATAAACAATTTCTACTGTCCTTACTGAAGAAGAGCTTACTAGGATCATATACGCGTCTATAATAGATTCGAATTTTGATTAAATAATTGTTGCCATTGTGTTCCTCTCTCTAAAAAAATATATATATATATATATTTTGCTTATCCCTAAATACGAGTAGTACAATAAACATAAATGTAATTTACAAACATATAGGAAAGATTGAGAAAAAATGTATTTCCTGATCATGTAGATAAAAGTTGCTGGTTGCTTGCGCCATCTATCTGAATAAATATCAACTATTCATTGATTTTTGATTATTCCAGAATTGGCCAAATACCCATTCTTGATTAATAAAGAAAAGCTAACAATTTACGTATTAATTAAATACACAAATTATTGAATTAACAATTAAATATACATTCATTAATTTTTTTTTTTAATAAAAAGGCATATATTGGATCAAAATATCATTTATTTTACCAATATTTCAGTTGGCTGAACGCCAACCTTTATCAAGGTATTATAACATTTTAAAGTGTGTCAACAACAAACTCAGCGCCACATAATATCAATAGAATTGAGTTTTAAAATATTTTTCTCCCCGTTGAATATAAACAAAAATATATTAAAACTTAATTCTATTGACGTTATGTGGCGCTGAGTTTGTTGTTGACACACATTAAATATATTTAATACCTTGATAAAGATTGGCGTTCAGCCAACTGAAATATTGGTAAAATAAATGATATTTTGATCCAATATATACCTTTTTAATTAAATATTTATTTATGGATTTCTCTATTTTCAAAACATTCATTAATTTAATTTATGCACCTTATCAATGTACAATATCACATTTGTACTATTTTTTCACAAATTTTTAGATAGGAACCTGAATAAATAGAGAATTTTCCTCATTTGAAATATTGAACAATCGAGTTGCAACTTCCAAAACTTTCCCAATTGACTTCTTGTAACACAAAATATTTGGTTGAGGATATTGTCCATGGAGCAGATCAGATCGGTCCATGCACCCTGATCATAATACCGGCCAACTAAGGTGTCCTTATGGATGTCCTTTCATGGAGGTTGTTCAACTGTATTGGTAATGGAAACTGTCCTTTGTAGAGAGGTGTCCTCTAGCGGGAGTGTCCTCTCATGGAGGTTGTTCAACTGTATTGGTGATGAAAACTGTCCTTTGTAGAAAGGTGTCCTCTAGCTCGAATGTCCTCTCATGAAATTTCTACTGTATATAACAAAAATACATCTCTCTCTATATAAAAATTGTTTTTAAAATTTATATTTAAAAATTTAATATTGTAAAAAAATAAATAAATAAATATTTTTGAAAACACCTTTTAAAACGCAGAGTAATGTTTGTTTTCTTTAGTGATTAAGCACTTCCTTTTAACCAATCACAAACAAGTTACTTATCCTATTGTTTACCAGGAACTTAAAACTCATCTATGGTGGTTTGGAAGCCCCTTCTGGAATGTAAGTTTTTGACATCGTACTTTTAAATAGGTGTTTTTAAATGTTTCATAGTATGGTCAGTAGGGTAGTGGTATAAACACTTGACTTTTAACAGTTTTGTCCCAGGATCGAATCCCGCATTAGACAATTTTTTCTGAATAATAAAAAGTTTATAATGGCTTCCGATTTTTAAAAAGTACAACCTAATCATTGTTTGTAAGTAAACTGAACGTATTTTTGACCATTGTAAGTAGTAATTCGAACTGCTTTCTACAAATGTAGACGTGTGTTTCACTTACAGTAAAAACAGTCGCTTATTAACTACCATGATTTTCATGGTTTGTACCACGTGTTCTAGAAGAATTATAAAAACTATAACAAGACTCAAAACGAAACATTATAAAGGAATGTCAATATATCCAGATAGCACAAGAACCTACAGAACAACTGTCATGGTGTGGAACTAACACCTACCCACATATTCTCATGTCCAGCAATGGCCGCAGCCTTGCAGAAAATTGACATGCACCTAGGGCAGCTACTTTACACACAAAAGATATAGGATATTGCGACTGCTGTGATAGAGATGTATGGACGCATCTGAGGCTCTTCATTGGACACGACAACAACATGTTCTAGGGATATTTTAATTCTAGCCATTCTGATCAAATTATTGCAATATAAGAACATTTTTTAACAACTTTCTTAAGTTTTGTCCATGAGTGTATACACACTTGGTTATCTCGTGTGTCTTTAATAAATGTCACTGTAATATATTTTAGAGTTATTGTCTCAATTCCGATATACATGTTAAAAGGTACAACTTCCTTATGTTTTGTCCATGAGTGTATACACACTTGGTTATTTCGTGTGTCTTTAATAAATGTCACTGTAATATCTTTCAGAATTATTGTCTCAATCCCGATATACATGCTAAAAGGTACAACTTCCTTAAGTTTTGTCCATGAGTGTAAAACAAGTTTGTCCACTCCAATTAGGGAACGTGGAGGGTTTTCAGTCGAATGCTAAAAAAGACTTGTGATTATATAGAGTAAAAATGTCGTTTAGTTGCGTTTTTTTTTTATAAAAGATAAACAAATGTAAATATGATGTATTATTGCGCCATCTGTTATGAAAACTTTGAAATATTTTTAAAAGAATCATACGCGTCAAAAAGTTCAAAGTTTTCATAAACAAAATTATTTTTAAAATTCTGTAAAGCATCAACTAACTAGAGATAACCTGGAGCAAATAGGGTCCATGGTCATTAAATTCCAAAATCTTCTTTCTTATCTATAATCAATCATAGCCGTCGGTTTTTGACAGTCATGAACCACTATGTACTAAGTACAATTCTCAGCCTGCAACCCCAAGACATACTATTGACTGTATTGACTCATCCATTGATGAGCTCTACTCTTTCCCGGCAGACATCATCAAAAATCTCAAGCTTTACAAGCTTAATACCTTAGTGTGATTGAGTGGAGATAAGAAAGAAGAAGAAGAAGATGAACCGGGATCGAATCCTGTATTGTACTTTTTTTATGTGAAGAACCTGTTTATATTTTTATTGTAATAAGCTAAGTCAGGGTTCGGCAAAATTTTGAGTTGGAAAGAGTCAAAAATTACAATTTACAAAATTTCAAAGTTTTTAAAAAGCCACAGAATGTTTTCTTGCCAACAATCAATAGTACTCACATAAATAATATTTACGTATGGAGCTACAGTATATAAAGAGCTTCACATCCAAAGAGCCGTATGTGTGAGCCGCAGTTTGCCGACCTCAGAGATAGGTTGCTTTTTTGAGTGGTACCTAATAGTTATTTTGTAACAGGAACCTAATCATTTTAAGGTATCTAGCCTGTACAGCTTAAGACTTTTGTTGGTGTCTGCTGCGGATGAGTATGTTTGGGGATGAGTGAATGCCAATATGATCTTGTAAAACAAAATAAATAATGTGATTAATCCATCCTTAATGGGAGTTGAGAAAATTTCCATTTTGTTCAATATTGACAAGTGTGTAAATATTCATGGACAACACTTAAGGAAATTATACCTTTTAGCATGTATATCGGGATTCAGACAATAAGTCTGAAAGATACATTCATGGACAACACTTAAGGAAATTATACCCTTTAGCATGTATATCGGGATTCAGACAATAAGTCTGAAAGATACATTCATGGACAACACTTAAGGAAATTATACCTTTTAGCATGTATATCGGGATTCAGACAATAAGTCTGAAAGATACATTCATGGACAACACTTAAGGAAATTATACCTTTTAGCATGCATATCAGGATTGAGACAATAACTCTGAAAAATATTACAGTGACCTTTATTGTAGACACACGAGATAACCAAGTATGAATACACTCATGGATAAAACTTAAGGAAACTGTACCTTTTAGCAAGTATATCGGGATTCAAACAATAACTGTGAAAGATATTACAGTGACCTTTATTGAAGACACACGAGATAACCAAGTGTTTATACACTCGTGGACAAAACTTAAGGAAGTTGTACCTTTTAGCATGTATATCGGGATTGAGACAATAACTCTGAAAGATATTACAGTGACCTTTATTGAAGACATACGAGATAACCAAGTGTGAACACCATTTGTCTCTTTAAAAAAAAAAAAAAAAAACTTCTACTTCTTTAAGTTGTCCAAGAGTGTATTTGACAAAAATTCAGATAACCATATGAGATATTGTCAATCATTTGTATATTTTGACTTCTACTTCCTCATATAGCAAGCAGGAATTTCTTTTAGGGTGCTTTAATATCAGTTGATTCTCTCTATATAAAGTATATATATATACTTTATTCCATGAGATCCACAAGGGATCTAATGGAATCTTCACAATCTGACAAAGAGGTGTTTAGCTGGCAAACTGGCTGGGTCAAATCTATGGCTAAAATATAGATGGAAATTTTGCCGGGAGGATATTGATCTAAAAAGACAAAGGTCGCCTCTCCCGTCAAAATAGACACCAACATTGAAATATGATATAGATTGAATATATAGTAGGTTTTTTTTGTGGTGTTTAGGGTATCTCAGCTATCTTGAAATTCTATCTGTAAAGCTAATAGTTAATGATATATGTAAAAAAAAGAAACACATTGTCAAACAATTAATTGTTACAAATTTTATAGATGGCATAAAATTTATAAATGTATCTTGAAATTCTTTATCAGTGTTTAAAATGACAAAGCATCGTCTGGTAATTTAGATAAATTCGAAGGATGGCTACAGCCCCTCTATTGAGAAAAAAAAAAGAGAACTAAACGCTGGTAAACCTATGTATACTTTGCCAAAGGAATAAAATATCCGAACTGGAACACTATATATTTGAATGTACGTCTCTCACTATGGAAAGAGAAACTTTTTGCGGTAGAACTGCTCATCCACACTTTTCACTGTATTCCTTTCTTTCAGATTTGATGGATAATGGGTCAGCTATTTTAAAGTTCTTTCATTTTTTCTCAAGACTGCAAGGAGGAAAAAAGACCTAACAAAGTAACTGAACTGTGTGGAAATATTTTCTTCTTCACAAGATACAACCATTTACTCTATAATCTACTTCTTCACTGTGTTCTATGTACGATGTATATAGTGTTTTGTACATAGATATTCTTTTCTTCTTTTTTTCTTTTCTGAGCGAGGATTTCTTGTGCTTCTCATTTCTTTTTAGATTCATTTCTAACAGGAGTCTGTATAAGACGGAATTTCTTAATAAAGGCTTGTGTGTGTTAAACCTATGTATGATAGATTCTGATCTAAATCTTATGACGTTTTCCAATCCAAAATACCTTTATTAGGTACCCATCAAAAAAGCAACCCACCTAGCTTATGTTATTTACTTTTTTTTTTGCTTATTCCTTGTTCACGTGATACAGGCAACGATAATCATAGTGGTTAGAAGTAGGCGACTGATTTTACTGTAAGTGCACCAGATGTCTACACATGTGAAAAGCAGTTCGACTTTTGCAGTTTCAAATGTACCAGAACCCTGTTTGGTTACTTGAATTCGCTGGTGGGGTTGGACTTTTGCAAGAATCGGAGGTCATTGGAGATTTTTTTTTTTAATTAATAAAAAAGTGCCCAATGCGGGAATCGAACCCAGGTCGTAGCGGTCGAAAACCAACGGTTTAGGCCATCTTTCCACCGACCCCCATTATTTACAATGAAAAATATGAATAGGTTCTTTACAGAAAAAAAAAAAAAGTGTACAATATGAGAAATGATAAAGCACAATTTGGAGTATAAATTATAATAAAATAAAATAAGACCTAATCCAAATAATTTATTAGTGTGTGACGTTTCAGCAACAGCATTGTCACCATCTTCAGACAAAAAAGACAAACAAAAGACTCTTTTTTTGTCTGATGATGGTAACAACGCTGTTAATGAAACGTCACACACTAATAAATTATTTGGATTAGTTCTTATTTTCTTTTATTATACAATATGAGATTTGATCCTGGTTTTCCATTGAGGGTTTTAACCATTAGTTCACCTCCAAAAAAAAAAAAAAAAAGTGTCCAATGCAGGATTCGACCCCAGGTCATAGCTGTCGGAAGGATGGCTTTAACCATTCGTCCAAACGACTTGTTTTTCAAGCAGTTTTCATTTGTAGAACGACATTTGAAAATTATCCCCCATGTATTTCTTTTGAACGAAAAATCGAAATTTTTCAAAAGGAGAAATAACGATTATTTCTAACCTTAGGGATGAAGTATGAAAGAATGAATTGTGAAGAGTAATGATAAACGGAAAAATAAAAGTGTCCAGGGAAGGGAATTTGTTTCTTAAAACTTTTTTTTTTAATCCTAGAGATGTGTTATTTAGTGCCAGTTTTTTCAGGTGACGTATTTGTGATTACACTTTTATCTTTTCCTTGATTTTTTTTAGCTCGATAAAGATAAGATTAAAAGTTTTATCAAAAAATAATTTTGGTTGCAGTGGTAAAACAAGCTCCACGATGACGAGCACCAAAAGCGCGAAACGCGTTCGTGGATTACTTTTCTTGTTTTATCAAGAGATTGGGTTGACCAAATATCAGGGAACAGGCTAAATCAATGTTTAGTTGATTACTGTTCCACTAGATGGTGCTCTGACATCTAAAAAACACATGTGTTTCTGATCAGGATATGCCTTCTTTAATTTTAATATTATTCATTTTTTAATTAATATTAATCCTTAGTACACATGGTACAGACCATGATAATCATGGTTTGTAGTTAACGACTGCTTTTACTGTAAGTGCACCACATATATACACATGTGAAAAGCATTTCGACTTTTGCACTTACAATTATTACTAATTGTTAATGACGTAAGCTAGATTGATTTTTTTAGCGGTACCTATTAAAGTTGTTTTAGAACATGAGTTCAACAGTAGAGCGGTCTAGAGATTAATTTGGCAAAACCGCTGAGAGGATTCACTACTGATGAGCTAAACTGTTGTTGCTGTTGTCGTGTCCAATGAAGAGCCTCAGATGTATTCATACATCTCTATCACAGCAGTTGCTATGTTCTTGGGTGTGTAAAGCTGCTGTTCTGGGTCAATTTTCTGTTGTTGTCGTGTCCAATGAAGAGCCTCAGATGTCTCCATACATCTCTATCACAGCACTCGCATTGTTCTTGGGTGTGTAAAGCTGCTGTTCTGGGTCAATTTTCTGTTGTTGTCGTGTCCAATGAAGAGCCTCAGATGTCTCCATACATCTCTATCACAGCACTCGCATTGTTCTTGGGTGTGTAAAGCTGCTGTTCTGGGTCAATTTTCTGTTGTTGTCGTGTTCAATGAAAAGCCTCAGATGTCTCCATACATCTCTATCACAGCACTCGCATTGTTCTTGGGTGTGTAAAGCTGCTGTTCTGGGTCAATTTTCTGTTGTTGTCGTGTCCAATGAAGAGCCTCAGATGTCTCCATACATCTCTATCACAGCACTCGCATTGTTCTTGGGTGTGTAAAGCTGCTGTTCTGGGTCAATTTTCTGTTGTTGTCGTGTTCAATGAAGAGCCTCAGATGTCTCCATACATCTCTATCACAGCACTCGCATTGTTCTTGGGTGTGTAAAGCTGCTGTTCTGGGTCAATTTTCTGTTGTTGTCGTGTTCAATGAAAAGCCTCAGATGTCTCCATACATCTCTATCACAGCAGTCGCAATGTTCTTGGGTGTGTAAAGCTGCTGTTCTGGGTCAATTTTCTGTTGTTGTCGTGTCCAATGAAGAGCCTCAGATGTCTCCATACATCTCTATCACAGCAGTTGCTATGTTCTTTGGTGTGTAAAGCTGCTGTTCTGGGTCAATTTTCTGTTGTTGTCGTGTCCAATGAAAAGCCTCAGATGTCTCCATACATCTCTATCACAGCAGTCGCAATGTTCTTGGGTGTGTAAAACTGCTGTTCTGGGTCAATTCTCTGTTGTTGTCGTGTCCAATGAAGAGCCTCAGATGTCTCCATACATCTCTATCACAGCAGTCGCAATGTTCTTGGGTGTGTAAAGCTGCTGTTCTGGGTTAATATTCTGTTGTTGTCGTGTCCAATGAAGAGCCTCAGATGTCTCCATACATCTCTACCACAGCAGTCGCAATGTTCTTGGGTGTGTAAAGCTGCTATTCTGGGTCAATTTTCTGTTGTTGTCGTGTCTAATGAAGAGCCTCAGATGTCTCCATACATCTCTATCACAGCAGTCGCAATGTTCTTGGGTGTGTAAAGCTGCTGTTCTGGGTTAATATTCTGTTGTTGTCGTGTCCAATGAAGAGCCTCAGATGTCTCCATACATCTCTATCACAGCAGTCGCAATGTTCTTGGGTGTGTAAAGCTGCTGTTCTGGGTCAATTTTCTGTTGTTGTCGTGTCTAATGAAGAGCCTCAGATGTATTCATATATCTCTACCACAGCAATCGCAATGTTCTTGGGTGTGTAAAGCTGCTGTTCTGGGTCAATTTTCTGTTGTTGTCGTGTCTAATGAAGAGCCTCAGATGTATTCATATATCTCTACCACAGCAGTCGCAATGTTATTGGGTGTGTAAAGCTGCTGTTCTGGGTCAATTTTCTGCGAGCCTGCGGCCATAAACTAAGCTGTTTACTCTTATAATCTTTAATCATTGTAATAAAGCCTTTAGAGATAATATTTCATAATTATCAAAAGAGAGATAGAAAGCCACATTGCAAAAATTATTATTACAAATTTAACTAAATCTGGTATTTCAAAATGAGGTTGCCTACAATACTTAGTGTATCTATTCATTAAATAAAAAAGGCATTATATTGGATCAAAATATTATTTATTTTATCAATATTTCAGTTGTCTGAACGCCAACCTTTATCAAGGTATTATAACTTTTTTTGCTTATCCCTAGTACATGTTGTACAGGCCATGATAACCAAGATGGGCAGAAGTAGGCGACTGCTTTTACTGTAAGTGCACCACATGTCTACACATGTGAAACGCAGTCCGACTTTGCACTTACAAATGTGCCAGAGCCCCGTTTGGTTACTTGCACTCGCTGGTGAGGTTGGACTTTTGAAAGAATCGGGGGCCTTTGGAGTATTATTATTATTTTTTTTTAATCAGAAAAAAAGTTCCCAATGCTGGAATCGAAACCGGATCGTAGCGGTCGAAAACCAAACGGTTTAACCAGCCTTCCACCGACCCCCATCCTGAAATGTTGTTAAATAAAGATTAATCAAGTTGAGTAACGAATATCAATTTATAAATACAGTAAAACTTGGACAATTTGATGCCCAAGAGACCAAAGAAAAGATAGAATTATCTAAAAATTCGAATTAAAAACAGAAATTCTAGGGACCAAGATAAATATTCGAATTAAAGACATTTTAGAATTATCAATGTTCTACTGTATTTATTCATGGATTTAATATCTTTTAAAGTCATTCAAATTAAAATACTTCGGCCAGTAAATATTTTTATTGTCTCGACGTTTCGACAAAAATCTAGAATAAATTTTAACGCTATGTCAAATGTTTTAATTTTTGTTTGCTCCTGACGAGGACGAAGGATCTTTGTCGAAATGTCGAGATAATAAAAAGATTTACTGGCCAATATTTTTTATTTGAAGAACTATGAATGCTGGCCAGGCAGCCTCTATCTTTTAAGACTGTTCTATAAACAGTTAAACCTGTCTATAGCGCCTTCCTCTCTATAGCGCCCGATTTTAAATACCTAGTACGATGTGATTTACATTAAAAGTGACCTGTCTATAGTCCCCCCTCTAAATAGTACCTCCCTCTCTATAGCGATCGATTTTAAATACGTAGTACGATGCGATTTACATTAAAAGTGACCTGTCTATAGCGCCCCATCTCTATAGCACCCATTTTGGCGAGTCCCAAGAGGGGGCGCTATAGACAGGTTTAACTGTATATCATAGATTTATTATCTTTAAAAATGAAATTTTTTTTATTGAATTACGTTTGGTTTGCTTTCTATAAATTCCTCATATGTAAATAGTTTGACAATATGCAAATATTAAGAAAAAAATCTTTATCGTGCAACTGAAAGTTACTGATGACTTGCGATTACAAATTTCATTTGCACAATAAGATGACTTTTTATTAATTTATCCACCGTATCCCAGTAAATTTTCACTTTTGTACTATTTTTTTTTTCACAATATGCAAATATGTTAGGTGAATTAGCATTCTTTTTATCGAATCGTCTGCTATTTTATGGCTTGTTAATGTGAAGGTACTTGGCCAGATAGCTAACTAAACAAAATTCAATAAGAAATCATTCTTTTAAAGATTTTGTTGATATTCGTCTGCTTTATAATTATGATTTTGAGGCTAGTATTGAATATTATTCGTTATTATAAAGCCTGTTGAAAGAATAGTTTGTTCAGAAAGTTGATCGAATTCAATTCTTTGAAGAAATTTGAATTTTTTGATTGAAATTGAAAAAAATATTGAATTTTTTTTACATTTCAATCGTTTTCTATGCTATAATTGAGGTTAATTTTTGTTAAACGAAGATATGCTATTAATTTTGATATGTATTGAATTCTTCACAGTACGATTTGAAAGTCCTGACATTTTTTAGTAAAATTGAAAAGATATTGAATTTTTTTTATCATTTCAATCGTTTGCTATGTTATAATTATGACTTATTTTTATTAATTGAAGATATTTTATTAATTTTAATATGGATGGAATTCTTTACAGTACGATTTGAAAGTCCTGTGTGATTCAGATGGATAAAAGATCAACAAGGTCTTCAGAAGAGAATGAATACTATTTGACCCTTTCTGAAAGCAAGGATGCCAGTGGTTTCTGGGATTGCTTGAATTTCTGCCATCAACAGAAACCTGTCGACTTCAGCAAAGCCATACGTCCTAAATTGGAAGTCCTTGAAGAAATAGGTAAAGGTATCTTTGGTAGCGTTATAACAACACGAAAAGGTAACCGTGTTTATAAATTAATCGGAATTACAACAAGAAATACTTGGGAACGAGCATTAGTCGATTTAGAAATATCAAAACGTCTACAAGATCTACGAACAAACAATAAAAATAGATGTTTTACCTTTGTATCTATGTTTGAAGCATATGTTGTATATGATAGACCATTCTTTAAAAATGAACGTAAAAGAAAACGATGTTATCTTGTAGTTGAATATGAAAAAGGAGGAAGAACTTTAAGAGATCGTTGGAAAAAAATGAAAGCTGCACATGTTCTAAGTGTAATTGCACAAGTATGTTTAGCTCTTGCTGCAGCAGAACGTGCTATGTTATTTGAACATCGCGATCTACATCGTAGCAATATTCTAGTAAAAAGTATAGATAATGATGAAATTAAATTTCGAATTGAAAGTGAAGAATATAAAGTACCTACATTTGGAATTCTAGCAACCATTATTGATTTTTCTTATAGTCGTATACAAATGGAAGATGGTAGAACAGTCTATTTAGCTTCAGATGAAGGTTCAATAGATACCAAAAGACTTGGTATTGAAGGTGAATTAGATGGTTTTTATCCAAGTACTAATCTACATTATGTCAAACGAATTCTTAACTACGCAAGAGAATCAGAAACACTTTGTTCTGAATTAGACATCTTCCCTGATCTTTATTCCAAAATAAAAAAATCAAAAGATACTTTTGAATATTGCAAACGACACATTTTACCTATTTTAACAGAAATCAAAAATAAATTTGGCTAGTCATCGTAAAATCAAAGCGTATTTTTTTATTATCTAAATGTAAATATGTATATGAATTGTATTTTTATAATGTTTTATAGAATGTATTATGTATATATTTATTTCTATTTATAAATAAATGTATTTTAATGATTTATATTTTTGTGCGTGTTTTAATAAACAACATATTTTGAAATTAGAACAATTTTCCCCAAAGTTTTAAATGTTTTTATAAAGAAAACTGTATAGTTGTTCTTTGTGTGGTTTATCAAATATAATCTAAATGACTTTGGCATCAGCATGATTTTTGCCAACTAATTGTTGTCTTCATAGCTTTTCCAGCCAACCATTATTCACATACGTCTACAAGCCAACCATCTTTGCATACCTCTTTTGCCAACCATTTAAACATACCCTACAAGCTAATAATTCTTTACATACCTCTGCAAGTCTCTCATTATTCACATACGTCTACAAGCCAATCATTCTTTACATATCTCTGCAAGTCTTCCATTATTTACATACGTCTACAAGCCAACCATTCTTTACACACCTCTGCAAGTCTCTCATTATTTACATACGTCTACAAGCCAGCCATTCTTTACATACCTCTGCAAGTCTTCCATTATTTACATACGTCTACAAGCCAGCCATTCTTTACATACCTCTGCAAGTCTTCCATTATTTACATACGTCTACAAGCCAACTATTATTCACATACCTCTACAAGTCTTCCATTATTCACATACGTCTACAAGCCAACCCTTATTTACATACGTCTACAAGCTAACCATCTTTGCATACCTCTTTTTCCAACCATTTAAACATACCCTACAAGCTAATAATTCTTTACATACCTCTGCAAGTCTCTCATTATTCACATACGACTACAAGCCAATCATTCTTTACATACCTCTGCAAGTCTTCCATTATTTACATACGTCTACAATCCCACCATTATTCACATACTTCTTCAATCCATATATTCTTTGCAAGCCTCTTCCAACTCGATCCAATCTGTCACATAAAGGAAGATACCACAGGATTAAAAGGGGAACTACAAGTCTACCAGTATCTACAGTTACTGCTCCAGCCATCAGTAAGTTTATATCCAAAACCAACTATTTACAATGTCTCTACATGACCTGTCCAAGTAGGTCTACCAAAGGATCGCTTCTGAACAATTCCATTTTAATCTTTGTTTTGTATTATAAATGTAAATTAAAAATACAGTAGAACCTCACTGTAAAAAGCACTTAGTTGCAGAGCCAAACTGTCCTTTAAGGAGTGGCGTCCTCTTACCAGAGAGCTGCTAAATTGTAAAAATGGTAATTTTGCAAATGAAAACTGTCCTTTGTAGAGAGGTGTCCGCTGAAGGGAGGTTCTACTGTACTGGTGATGGAAACTGTCCTTTGTAGAGAGGTGTCCGCTGAAGGAAGGTTCTACTGTATTGGTGATGGAAACTGTACTTTGTAGAGAGGTGTCCTCTAGCAGGAGGTTCCTCTAATAGAGGTTGTTCTACTGTATTGGTGATAGAAACTGTCCTTTGTAGAGAGGTGTCCTCTAGCGGGAGTGTCCTCTCATGGAGGTTGTTCTACTGTATTGGTGATGGAAACTGCCCTTGGTAGAGAGGTGTCCTCTCACGGAGGTTCTACTGTATAGGTAGATAAAAAACGGGGCGTACTGCTGGATATGCTGGAAGACCAATTTCGGGATGAGACAGCAATTTATTTCAGGCAAGAACCAACTATGAAGGATAAACAAAAGATAAACAAAGAGGGAAGTTTATAGGGTATCAAAGTTTAAACATAAAAATGATAATCTGTTAATAAAATAATAAATATTTTGCTGCATAACTACTTCCCTATGGGAGCTGTGACCCACAGCTTGCAATTATTGTAGATACTGACATGGATCTGACGTGCTTCTGCCAAGAATTTCATCGAAGTCTTGGAACTTTGCGTCCTTTTTCTTGCGGCGTGAAGAGCGGCTTTGTCGTCGTATCGTCTATAGGGACATCGTCATCTTGGAGGGAAGTCTTGGCTTTGACACGGCGGTGGAATCCTGGAGCCATCACAGCACCCATGGCTTCAAGGTCTTCTCAGCGATCTTCAGTTTGTCTTCCCTAATTTACCCAGTATCTCCACCAAAATGCCACGTGGAAAATTAAGGAAGACCAACTTCGGAATGAGACAACAATTTATTTGAGGCAAGAACAAACTATGAATGATAAACAAAAGATAAGCATTGAGGGAAGTTTACAATATAGCAAAATATAAATATAAAAAATCTTCTTCTTCTTTCTTATCTCCACACTGGGTGAAGTAGAATGCGTCTGCCTTTGTCATCAAGACTGGGAGCACTACTCAGTGGCAGGCCGACTTAGCTCCAAAAGAAATGGCCGCCTCTGACATGAGGAACAGACGCCATGTGCAGCCGCTCCTAACATGGAGTACAAACGCTGCTCATCCTGTATCCCTGGAGCCCTTACAGGGTACTATCAGCCGGGCCAGCTGAACCCAGTTTTTTTAGTGAACTTGTTACTGCTCCCCCTCCTCCTTTTTCATCCGGGCTTGGGACCGGCAAAGGCGGAGTTAATATAAAAAAAATGATACTATGTTATTAAAATAATAAATACTTTGCTACAATATTGTCACGGATTTCCCTTGTCAAATAGGTACTAGGATTAGCGTTAACAATCACATCAAGTTCAGTTTTCTATCAAAACTTTATTCATTATAGAACGACGTTTAAATAGTTTTACCGCAATTGTTTCTTTTTACAGAACGAAAAATCGTAATTTTAATTATTTAAAGGAGAAATAACGACTATTCCTATCCTGAGGGATGAAGTATGAAAGGATGAATTGTAAAGAGTAATGATGAACAGAGACATAAAAGTGTCCAGGGATGGGAATTTTTTCGTTTTTCATTACTCTTCACAATTTATCCTTTTATACTTCATCCCTAAGGTTAGGAATAGTCGTTATTTCTCCTTAAAATAAATTAAGATTTTTTTTTGTTCTGTAAAAAGGAACATTTACGGTAAAACTTGTTAAACGTCGTTCTATATTCATATCCGCATTATATTGTATTTTTTATTCACTATACATACTAAAACAAACTGTTTACTAAAATCATTATTTTCATTATCATCATTTTTTCCTTGCCCAAAACTACGGCAGTGGGTACTTTCAGAATCAACTCAACATCGTAGCAAAGTTTCTTTCGCTCAGGTCAAATATTGTATGGAACATTATGCTAGAAGACAAAACAATCAAACACATACATACACAAACCCACAATACATTTTTAATTGGCTTACATTTTAGATTTTAGCTTTTTTAATATTTCAATTTAAAGTGCTATGTCCCCCTAGGGACACTTGCGTTGTCATACATGTATGTCTTTACATTTGTCTATACATATATAATAGAATAGTCATATGATGTTAACAATGGGAGAGAGAGATTGAGATTGAAACTACTTTATTTCAATGTCCATATAAGATTATATAAGGTTAAATACAGAGTAAATATAAATACGAATAAATATGATTATATTATGATAAATATATGAATAAATAGATATAAATATGTAAAGTAATTGATAAATATACATATATTATATAAAATATATACAAGGTCTTCATTGGTGGCGCCCACCGCGGGAAAGACTCCGCCACCGATGGACTGCGAGATTTCTTTCCCACAGAGCGAGAGAGAGAGAGAGAGAAAACGAGAAAAGAACTGTGTACAAAAGAAAAAAGTGTCTGGTAATATGTAAAATATGAATAATATAAATGATCAGTTTCTTAAAATATATTTGTTGCTTGAAATCTTTTATAAATAAAAAGTCGGTGGATGAGTAGGTAACACCCTCGATTCCCGATAGCCATGAACCGGGATTGAATCCTGCGTTAACATTTTGTTTAATATGTGAATAACCTTCATATATATTATTCATTGGAAAAAAACAATAGAAAAAATAAAATGGTCAGGTGTTGATATTAAAAACAAAGTAGGCCTATCCTGACCAGGAGCACATGTGCTTTTCAGAAGGCAGAGCGCCATCTGGTGGAACAAAAAATCAACTAAACATTGATTTAGCCTGTTTCCTGATATTTGGCCAACCCAATTTCTTGATAAATCAATAAAAGCCTTTATTAAATTGTTTTTTTTTTCATGTGTTAAGCGTATTTACGCAAGTTTGGCCGTAAATACCCATTTCTTGGTTTCTCAAGAAGCCTCTGTGTCGTGGTGTCGCTGGAGACCCACTGGCGATTCTCCACCAAACTCTGCAGCGCTGGCAGAGGCGCCATATTCATTGTACATAGTGTTTATAATCCATATTATCTTTTTTTTTTAAATAGTGCAGACTGTGCACTTTGCATGCATTGACAAGATGTCAATAAAATTATTTTAATTGTCAATTGTCAAGAAGCCTCTGGGACCAAAATTCTTTTTGGTTCTAGTGGTACAGCCTTCTTCACGCTGACTATATACCATTATATACATTATATTGTGCCATACTATTGTACATGTAAAACTTGGATAAATTCAAACATTACTAGGTATGAGAAGGTGCTACAATAGCAAATAAGATTGATTTATTAAAACAAATAACCATGAACCAACACTTGCACAAGATTTGTGTTTCTAATAAGTCTCCAATGTTTAATCCACGCTGACCAGCGCCAACAGCGCGAAACGTGTTCGTGGATGGCTTTTCTTGATTTATCAAGAAATTGTGTCGGCTAAATATCAGGGAACAGGTTAAATCAATGTTTAGTTTATTTCTGTTCCACCAAATAGCGCTCTGCCATCTGTAAAGCACATGTGCTCCTAGTCAGGATATGCCTTTTTATTTTGTTTAATATGTGAATTCAAATATTATTCATTGTTGTAAATATCATAAACTAGGTTGTTCTTGTTGAGCGGTACCTAATAGAGTGATTTTGGAACAAGAACTTTCTGAGGTGGGTCAGTCCAAGCAACTGTTTGTATCCTATGTCTCAGGAATGCTGGACAGATGAAGAGAAGATGATCGACTATCTGTGGCTCTTCTGAACAGTGGATGCAGGTAGGGTGTGTTTCGGGAGTGATAAAAAAGTTTACAAGAGATAATCTACAAGAATGGGAAATGACGTAGCCAAATATTTTTGTTGATAAACTATCAACTGAGTATTCAGAATAATCATTCTGTGACAATATTATAATTATGCAAAATAATTTTATCAATATGTTTCTTATGATATTGTAACGTATAAAATTAGGAAAGACAAACTTCAGGATGGCACGGCAATTTATTTATGGCAAACACAAATTATAATTGATAAAATACAATATAAGCAATGAGGGAAGTTTACGCAAAGTAATAAATAATATAAATATCAAAATCAATAATCTATACATAAAATATAATAAATACTTTGCTGCATTATATACATATTGTAGCGTAGAAATCAAGCCTTGAAATATCCTAAGATGTAAAAGTATTTATTGATGACGTCACAGCGACGAGTCGACAATTATTAACAGGTCAGCCCCACTATTTACAGCTAGAGAATCTTAAGCAAGCAAGCAAAGAAATATTTTAAAGATGATTTCACAAATACAGATTAATACATATTTTTTTTAATCTGTTGAATATATTTTCATTGAATAATATTAAATTAAATAATAAAATATTTCTTCGTCACATAGCCTCCTCCTATAGAGAGCATCGACCCGATGCTCAGCAGGAAACTTACGTCGTCAGTCTTAAGAACTAGTACTATGGCCAGGGATATTTTCAGGTGACTGCGGTGGATGTCTTCTTTCAGTTGAGATATCTTCTTCATGAGGACTTGGTAGGTCTATGTTTACGTCAAGGTAGCTTTTTCTCATTCTACTGTGGTCGGTATGGGGGGATTTTATAACTTTGCGGCCTCACCTCCAATGTGGTCTATCATCTAGTTTTAATGGCGGGGCGTCCAGCTAGATCTTCTAGCAGGTGAGAAATGTTGTCTGTTTCGACCGCGATATGAAGTAGGGCTTCGGTAGCGAGTGAAAGTTTTCCTCGATGATTCGTCATTGGGGTACTGAGATTCAGCTCGAGAGTTGTAGGATACCATTGCGTCTTGCTTTCTTTGGAAATAAACATTTCTCCTTTCCTCATTGTGTCTCTTCCTGTCACGGCAATAGCGGACGACGTGACCTGGGCGTCCGCAGTAGAAACAGATTGGCCTTCCCTCAGTTGTACGCCAATCATTGGTGTCGCGTCTTCCTCCTTGTTTTGGGTATCGAGGTTCAGGGTGCGGTCTTATCGTTTCGGCCTCATATCTAGTATTTAAAAACTGTCGGGGTCTTTCCTTATGAGGGGGACTTCTCCTAGACTTTGAGATTGGCGCCAGGGTTCTTCCAATCTCCTCCTTTACAATTTCTTCGATTGTAGCATTTTTTGGTTCCTCCCGAGGAGAGCCTAATGCCCGCTGTACCTCCTCACGAACAATTTGCCTAATCATATATGACAGATCTTCTCCGTCATCCTGGTCACAGAGAGAGGCTACATTTGGTAGGCGCTCGTACCTGGTTGGGGTAACTCGCCTACAACGGAGCGCTTCGACACGGCGACATTCTATAATGAATTGCTCGGTGCTCTGTATATCCCTCGGTAGGAGTGCTTGATAAAGCTCCTCAGCTATCCCCTTCATGAGGTGGGAGATTTTATCTTCCTCGCTCATTTGAGGATCAACCTCTTTGCACAAGCACAGAAGATCCTGGATGTAGCATTCGGTACTTTCACCTTTTAATTGTGCCCGTGTTTTAAGTTTCTTCTCCGCTTGCAATTTTGAATTTTCTTTTTTTCCGAACACATTCTCTAATTGAGATGTGAATTCCTTCCAAGTCTGTATGCTTTCTTCGTTGTTCTCAAACCATTTGAGAGCAGTTCCAGACAGATAAAAATAAACTTTAGTAAGACAAAGGGTTTCATCCCAATGGTTGTACTTTGCCACACGTGCATACCCTTTTAACCATTTTTGGAGATCTTCTCCATCCTCCCCGGAGAAAATGGAAGGGTTCCTTGGCAAATGTTGAACAACGTAGTTGCTTACCTGAGTACCTTCCTTCTTTACATTCATAGAAGTTTCTTCTGGTTCAATGGAATCAAATTTTCTTATATTTCTTAATGGGTATCGGTCCAGTCTCTCCACCAATTGTAGCGTAGAAATCAAGCCTTGAAATATCCTAAGATGTAAAAGTATTTATTGATGACGTCACAGCGACGAGTCGACAATTATTAACAGGTCAGCCCCACTATTTACAGCTAGAGAATCTTAAGCAAGCAAGCAAAGAAATATTTTAAAGATGATTTCACAAATACAGATTAATATATATATTTTTAATCTGTTGAATATATTTTCATTGAATAGTATTAAATTAAATAATAAAATATTTCTTCGTCACAATATTATCAATATTATCACAAAATACTTTTTTTGCAATACAAAAAATTATAATTTTTAAAAATTTAATTATATAATAATTATTAAATTATTATTAGTAAAAAAAGCTAAGTCCTCAAATTATTTTACCATTGCAGTGTAAAGACAGTAGAAAATTGTTTTATTTCAAAAAGAATCATACGCGTTAAAAATAGTTCAACTTTTGTATAACAGATGGCGTTAGTATACCATGCTTTATTTATATACCAATCTACCAATTCCTTCAGGATCGTCTGAATTTTAATAGAAGCTGGACAAGTGATTAAAAAAGACAATAAACGTACATTGGCAATAATCATTACCATATTTTAAACCAGAATAAGTAATTGTGGTGGTAGTGCTTATCTCCATGGTTAAACCAATTCCTGAAGTCCACTCCTCTCCAATTTTGCGATGGTAATTATAGGCCTGGGGTCCTCTATTGTCAGTTCTGAGCATGATATGTTCCGCACTATTATATTTCAAGCAGTTATTTTTTGAAGTTTTTTTTGTCCATTTTTGAAATTTTAAGGTTTATATATGGCAACGTCTTAGTCTTGCTAAATCTGTTTGTTGATTTCTATTGAGTTTTTGAAGTTCTTCTAATTGTTTCAATGGTTTGTACCAGTGATGATTTGGATAAGCTGTCAGTTTGGATTTATTTTCTTTGTTTTATTCGTATAAATTTCTTCAAAGGTTAGATTATTGCTTGGTAAGTGACACGCTTTTTTTGCTAATTTGTCTGCTTCTTCATTAAGAGGTATCTCGACATGGGAAGGGATCCATTAGAAGTTTATTTTTGTTTCTTTGTTTAGAGTTTAGAGTTTTTTTGTATATTAATTTTGTTGTTTTATCATTTATATTTTTTGGAGATGAGATATGACAGACGCACACACACAAAAAACCTTTATTAAGACACACAGGTATTACAGAGGGTTCTCCTTGGGGTTACAAGACGGAGAAACCTATGAAAGTGGGAAATATACAAAGGGGTAAAAATGGAGAAAGATTATATACACATGATAAATATATACAGATTATTATTTGAATAATCCTATGGAAAATAAGAATATGGATTTGGAAAAAAAAATTTTTTTTTTGGAAATATGGGTGGGAGAAGTGGAGAGCGAAAAGAGGAAAGAAAACAGGTATTTACATATGGAACATACATATAATGGAACAAGTCAATTCAAGCTCTTCTGCTCACACAGCACAGGTGGACCATGGCTTTTTTCAAGAAATCTTTAAGAGATTTTCCAGGAAAATCCGAGTGTTGGAGATGAGATATGATGTATGGCACTTTTGCTGTCTGAGAAAAATCCAAATTTCAACATAATGTTATAGTGCATCGAAACATAACGTTATAAGTAATTGTACGAATAGAAATACAAGGGACTTGGAAAACAAATCTATTAGATTGTGTAATATATAATATGTATATATGGTTTTGACCAAGGACTTGTTGTTGTGTGATGTAATCAATAAATAGCGTGAGATATTCATGTTTTTATGATAATTCTGTAATAATATTATACAAATATATAACAGTAGCATACAATCTCTTTTAATGATAAACTACACTACCTATTGAATATTAGGTAGAAGAGAAACTCCGCCATTGCCAGTCCCAAGCCCGGATGAAAAAGGAGGAGGGGGAGCAGTAACAAGCTCACTAAAAAACCTGGGCTCAGCTGGCCCGGCTGATAGTACCCTGTAAGGTCTCCAGGGATACTGGATGAGTAGTGTTTGTACTCCATGTTAGGAGCCGCTGTACATGGCGTCTGTTCCTCATGTCAGAGGCGGCCATTTCTTTTGGAGCTAAGTCAGTGACCTGCCACTGAGTAGTGCTCCCAGTCTTTATAACAAAGGCAGATGCATTCTACTTCACCCAGTAATAATGGTTGTCAAACAGACACCATCAAGGGTCACAACTTGATATCCTAATCTGATTGAGTGGCGATAAGAAAGAATAAGGTAGAAGAGTACATAACAGATTGTAATAATATATAGTTTTACAACCACACGTTTTATTCATTAAATATTGTCACAGTAATGAAGGTGACGTTTAGGGGTAGAATAAAATAATAATTTATTAGATGACTTTAAATAGTTAAATAGTTTGAGGGATATAAAGAAATAAACTAAGTTAAATGGATAAATATAATGATAAATTAAGGAAGTAATCATTATTTCTAACCTTTTGGATGAGGTATGAAAGGGTGAATTGTGAAGAGTAATGATAAACGGAAAAATAAAAGTGTCCAGGGATGGGAATCGAATCAAAAAAAAAAAAAAAATCGGAACACTGTGGGTTCGATTCCCATCCCTGGACACTTTTATTTTTCTGTTTATCATTACTCTTCACAATTCACCCTTTCATACCTCATCCAAAAGGTTGGAAATAATCGTTATTTCTCCTTGAAATAAATTTTGATTTATCGTTGAAAAGAAACCCATGCGGGATGGTTTTCAAATGTCGTTTTACAATCACAAGCCGCATTATATTATAAGGAAGTAATGTCAAAGACTCAGATGGCTGGCGATCAGCTACCCCCTTCAAGATGGCGGTTATTGTTTACAAACTTCCCGCCTAGCGCGACCGCCATCTATCGGAGCTTAGGTACATAACACTTGCCAAGCTGACAGCGCGCGCCACCTATCGGGGTTTAGGTACATAACATTCGCCAAGCTGCCGATGTATTATTTACAGTTACACTCTATGTACATTTTTGGTTATGACAATATGTTCTCCTATAGATGGGTAGAGATGTCTGAAATCTTGAGACGGTTTTAAAGTAAAAAGAAACTCATCTCCAGAAACCTTTTTTAATTGTTTAATTAATATTCAGAAGATTTTAAAAAATGTTATAATAAATATGTGTAAATATAGCATTCATGATTAAAATTTGATCAACAACAACAAAAGGCTTTTATTAGGGCCCATTGCCCTGTATGGATTCGCCATACAACAACAAAACAATACAGTAATTTTTTCTCCCTTTCCCCATGTACACGTGAGTCTTTGTTTTAAAAGGGGTTTATTTACACATCTGTCCTAAAACTTTCCTCACTACCTCTTTTGTGTATGAATCTATTTACAATTGATCTGTAGAAATTATAAAGTTCTATTGCTATATTTTTCTTTTCTGAAATAGTTCTCAGCGTCTTCAGTGGGTTGTTAAATCTCCAGAAGGTGTTTTTAAGAGTTTTAAATTTGATTAAATAATTATAATAAATAAAAATATAAAAAGTTAGGATCCTTTGATTACAATTAGAAACAACAATAAGTCTTCAAGGATGAATGTCTTCATTTATTATCAACACATCGAGCTATAACGACCTTTCTATAGGAATTTCAAATATGAAATGATTCTTAGCTGTACAATAGATTTATAAACTCCGCCTTTATCGGTCCCAAGCCCGGATGAAAAAGGAGGAGGGGGAGCAGTAACAAGCTCACTAAAAAACCTGGGCTCAGCTGGCCCGGCTGATAGAGTACCTTGTAAGGACTCCAGGAATACAGGATGAGCAGTGTTTGTACTCCATGTTAGGAGCGGCTGTACATGGCGTCTGTTCCTCATGTCAGAGGCGGACATTTCCTTTGGAACTAAGTCAGTGGCCTGCTACTGAGTAGTGCTTCCAGTCTTAATGACAAAGGCAGACGCATTCTACTTCACCCAGTCAGGATCTTAAGTTTTACAAGCTTGATACCCTAATATGATTGAGTACATGAGACCTACCCCTATAGACTGGCTCCCATATCTCTCTAACATAGCACCTCCTGACCACCTCCAACCTTCTCAGTAAAATTAAAGCTAACACTAAGCTTCCAATCAACACTGTTCTCGAAATTCCTCCCCCAACTCGACTAATATCAAGGAATCCTGCATGGGTGGCCGATGAAAATGTAGATCTTAAAGAAGAGTGGAGAAACCGATGGAGCAATCTTCCCATCGCCAACAAAGACCTGGTGGAGGATCCTAACACCAAACCTCCCGGCTACAACCTACCTAGGAGGACCTGGTCAACCCTCAATAGAATCAGGACCTCTACTGGTAGATGCAACTACCTACTAAATAAGTGGAACATGAGTCCAGACCAGAACTGCGACTGTGGACAAATACAAACAATGCACCATATCCTAAGGGACTGTCCTCGAAGATTCTTCCAGGGAACACTTGGGGATATCCACCGGTGCACAGAGGAGGCCCTGGAGTGGATTCGTCACCTCGACATTCCACTCTAGAGAAACTTGCCAACATTGTTGTATTGTGCTGTAAAAAACAATATCATACGCAATAAATAAATGATTGAGTGGAGATAAGAAAGAAGAAGAATAGATTTATATATAAGTGATATTGAACAGCTAAGATCAATTTCATATTTGATATTCCTGTAGAAGGGACGTTAAACTTGAAAGCTCGACGTTTTGGTAATAAAAGAAGACATTTATCTTTGAAGACTTGTTGTTGTTGTCGTGTCCAATGAAGATCCTCAGATGTCTCCATGCATCTCTATCACAGCAGTCGTAATGTTCCAGAGTGTGTAAAGCTGCTGTTCTGGGTCAATTTTCTGTTGTTGTCGTGTCCAATGAAGAACCTCAGATGTCTCCATACATCTCTATCACAGCAGTCGTAATGTTCTTGGGTGTGTAAAGCTGCTGTTCTGGGTCAATTTTCTGTTGTTGTTGTGTCCAATGAAGAGCCTCAGATGTCTCCATACATCTCTATCACAGCAGTCGTAATGTTCTAGAGTGTGTAAAGCTGCTGTTCTGGGTCAATTTTCTGTTGTTGTCGTGTCCAATGAAGAGCCGCAGATGTCTCCATACATCTCTATCACAGCAGTCGTAATGTTCTTGGGTGTGTAAAGCTGCTGTTCTGGGTCAATTTTCTGTTGTTGTTGTGTCCAATGAAGAGCCTCAGATGTCTCCATACATCTCTATCACAGCAGTCGTAATATTCTAGAGTGTGTAAAGCTGCTGTTCTGGGTCAATTTTCTGTTGTTGTCGTGTCCAATGAAGAACCTCAGATGTCTCCATACATCTCTATCACAGCAATCGTAATGTTCTTGGGTGTGTAAAGCTGCTGTTCTGGGTCCATGTCAATTTTCTGCAAGGCTGCGGCCATTGCTGGACATGAGAATATGTAGGTAGGTGTTAGTTCCACAACAGGACAGTTGTTACATGTCCTATAGGTTCTTGTGCCATCTGGATGTATTGTCATTCCTTTATAGTGTTTTGTTCTAAGTCTTGTTATGGTTTTTGTCATTTTTCTTTCAGTTTATTTCCCATATTTGATCTTTTCTTATTTTTGTTTAATTGTCTTGTATGGAGACTTGTTGTTGGTTCCAAATTAAAACATACTTTGAAAAATCTATTATTAACATTCACTATGAGGGAAAGAATATATATTTCAGCTGGTGCCATTGAAAAATGAGATTATATGATTAAGAATAAAAGCGGACGGAGACTATCATGTATTGAATGAAGAGGTAAAAAATTTAGTAAAAAGAGAAAAACTTGCTTATAGGTTGCTTCATTTTTTTTCACACATACAGCTTTATTGAGAACACCGGTCTTATACAGATTCACTACAGGAAGAAAGCATAGATAGAGCTCCTATACTCCAGACAGCACAGAACCCAACAACAGCCTCCAGGTCCGACGTTATAACAGAATACACACACATACAGCTTTATTAAGACCACCAGTCTTATACAGATTCACCACAGGAAGAAAGCATAGATAGAGCTCCTATACTCCAGGCAGCACAGAACCCAACAACAGCCTCGAGGTCCGACGTTATAACAGAATACACACACAAACAGCTTTATTAAGACCACCAGTCTTATACAGATTCACCACAGGAAGGAAGCATAGATGGAGCTCCTATACTCCAGGCAGCACAGAACCCAACAACAGCCTCCAGGTCTGACGTTATAACAGAATACACACATACAGCTTTATTAAGACCAACAGTCTTATACAGATTCACCACAGGAAGGAAGCATAGATGGAGCTCCTATACTCCAGGCAGCACAGAACCCAACAACAGTCTCCAGGTCCGACGTTATAACAGAATACACACACAAACAGCTTTATTAAGACCACCAGTCTTATACAGAATAACCCCAGGAAGGAAGCATAGATAGAGCTCCTATACTCCAGTCAGCACAGAACCCAACAACAGCCTCCAGGTCCGACGTTATAACAGAATACACACATACAGCTTCATTAAGACCACCAGTCTTATACAGATTCGCCACAGGAAGGAAGCAAAGAAAGAGCTCCTATACTCCAGGCAGCACAGAACCCAATAACAGCCTCCAGGTCCGACGTTATAAAAGAATACATACAGCTTTATTAAGACCACCGGTCTTATACAGATTCACCACAGGAAGGAAGCATAGATAGAGCTCCTATACTCCAGACAGCACAGAACCCAACAACAGCCTCCAGGTCCGACACATGTCCAGTAGCCACAGAATCCACCGTACATAGGTTAGCGTATCACAGTAGCTTCATATCAAATCAAATTATTCTGAAATTCATGATGATCGTTCCCCGAAGCTTTTATTTTTAATCATTTCATCTAATTGTGCCAATGGCAGGAGCTAAAATATTTATTATTCTTTTTTAGTGCATTTTTATAAAGTCTTTTT